>CM060965.1:58459286-58751786 GCA_030765045.1 Tenodera sinensis | reverse complement strand
AATACAATACTCCCCATACTTACTATAAATACATAGTAGAAAACACAAAAGTAATTACCTATTATAGGTACATTTTCGTTATTCTAATTCAGATTTAACACTTTTAATTCACCATAAGGAGAAAATTGTTTCAACAAACTAAACAACTCCCCGGAAGTTCTTGGTATCTTTGAAGTTATATCTAGAATTGTGTTTTCCGTACGAGGAATACTCCCGAAAATTCTAACCACGCAACTTGTCCAACCGGAAATCGAACCTGGGTGCGCCAGTTGACAAGCAGACATGCCTGATCCATGGCAGTGGACTGACCAGACAACTGCAGAGAATTGTGAAAAATTTGACATCGCGATTGCAGGTGCAACATTCCATTGTTCTCCTACCACTTTACATTCTGGTACTCCTGCCTTAATCCGTACGCTTCTGAATTCAATTGGACTGAACTGTTATGTATTAGTCACTAATAGGATTCCACCTTGCGCTACTACAAAATTAAACATGTTCACTTTTGATATAAAACTGTAGCAAAAGTGTTTCTATAATATTCGATTGGGTATATAATTGATTTTTACGTCTACAATGACACACTAAAAAATCAAATCTCACAGTTTTAATTTTGATTGTGTGGTGTGTGAAAAGCCTACACAGCGACATACTGAAATTTAATTTATACAATCCTAGTATTAAAACGGCTTATTGTGATAGCATAAATCGTGCGAAATTGCCCTATTTCAGTACATCACTGACGTAATTAGCATGGCAACAAGACAGCAATGACCACAACATAATTTTCTTCGGTGTACCTACAAGAAAACCTGAAATCGTCACTCTCACACGTACAGCAGCATTCAAACACAAGAACCAACATTAAATATGGTTTCATTAGTCAAACTAACGCATTTTTTGTTTCTTTATCCACATTTCTTATGTCATTTTTCATAAGCATTTTTTGATTTTTCTATAATTAATAAACTCTTATCATTCTTCACTTTGTTCAAAATGCCAAGCAGAATACAATCTACATTTTCAATAGCTTTATCCTTACCTTACATTTTTCTCTATAAGTGTTGAAACAAATGAAACATCTGCTAGGCAACCATGTTATGTCATAGACCTGTGATCTCTGGTACATTCCAATTTTTCATTTAGCAAATTTATTAATCATTTTTAAGTATTTTCATACTCAAATTGCATAACATCGTGTTAATACGTATATAACCTTTTCATTGTGACACTCGTAAAATTGACTCATGTATTCGTGTTTCCATGTCATATTATTCACTGGTCACATAAATAACGAATAAATATCGCAAACATTGATGTTTATGGGTCATAAATTGAAAATTTATCTTCAATTTTTATTTGTAAACTTGTATATCTAGATAAAGTAGATTAAAACTCCAGAATAAAAATGCCTATTTGAAAGTAGTAGCTTTTGATTTTCAGCACATTTACTTTTTCAAAATGTTCCACACGAAGCAATTTTCATTCAATTCATCTGAAATTTTTATTTCAATTTCCAAAACATAAGCAATTAAGTGTTTTTACAACCTTTTCCAAGTGTTATTCAAATGGCACAATTAAACATTGCTTTCATTTCAACTACGGCTAGTAGAGCAAAGTTTATTGTAACAAAATGGCAAAATCAATTACTTTTCTATCACTTTATTGTCTTCTAAAGTTTTGCTCCAATACAGTTTTCATCTCGTCGTTAACACAGTCTATAGTCTTTCGCGATAGTTCAACTCACAATTGCTTCCTTCTCGTAACCTTGGCTTAGTCCTTTCAGTATCTTTCTTCACTTTCTCATACACTACTCCGACGATACAATCGCTCGACGCTCGTTAAATCTTCTTCACGACGACCGTGATATTGACGCACTGACAGACTTAAAACTACTGCCACTAAATCTACCTTTGCCTCCTTTTGTTTCCTTGTCTCCTTATACAGTGGGGATGACGTTACATGCACCTGTATAGATTTCCACAAACTCGCCGGCGATGACGATCTTTCTCGAAGACTCCGGAAACACTTTGTGTAGCCGCTTAATTGCTGTTAATCACGTGTGCACAAGCGGTTGTGCGAGACAGTCTGACCTTGGCCACCTTTGTTTGCTCGCCGGCCTCGTATGTAGTGTGAAGCCCCGACAGCACTTTGTTTTGCACGCACCCGGCGTCACATTATTTAATTTTTAAAATTGCATCACATGGAGCATTTGTCACGGAATAATACAATTCCAGAGTGATGAAAGTAAAGAAGTAGAGGTCCATATAAACACAGTGCATGAAAATATGATAAAGAAATGCAGTGTTGTCGGTGAATTCTGTGCAGTTATATCACACTGGCAAATATGTTGGGTAGACTTAGGGATGGCCAGTATGGTTATTTAAGTAACTGAGGCAGAGAGTTTATTTATTTATTCATTCAGTTCAATACAGTGGAATACACAATTGAACCATATCATGAGTCAATACATAAGATGATATAAAAAGGTACCCTATAAGGGCCCATGTCATGAGAAACATAAGTGACTGGTTACCCCTGAAATGCAACCTAAAAATGTCCAATTTCCAATTGAGACCTGAAAATTAATCAGAGTATAGATATACTATAACGATTCTTACAAAATTTTAATCAGATATCTGCATTTCTTTCAGAAATATTATTTTCTTTTGTTATGGATTTTATTCAGTTAATTGCATAAATTAAAAATGCTCACCATTGCATCATACCAAGGATTCCATTTTGCCTTAAATAGACCATTATAAAAGCTCATCATCTGAGTTTTTAACATCCAAACAAAGCTATGCTAAGATAGAAGGGGAAGGCCTTTGCAATTTGACATTTTTGGATTTTATGAAAATATTTGATAGAAATCTGATGTGTTGCACTCTCATGACTTCCCCTACTCTTGTACTAACCATTCCTACAAAGTCTTATTCCTATAGCTTCTTCGTCTTAGTTGAGATAAACTTTTGCAGAAATTATCTTATTGCTTATTTCCTTGCAGGTGCAATGGGAATATGGGAATACAGTAGGCTTTGAACGATAGTCAAATCTTTTAAAGCTTTGAAATTTCGTTTTCTTTGCACGGCTAAGATATAAACATGAATAACAATCTTCCATTTGATGACAGTTTAAGTATTCCAAAACTTGCACAAATAACAATGAATATCTCCGAAATGGTTCATTCCACAAAAAAATATATTTGGACATAAATTGTGTAATTTAAAATCTGTGTTTTTTTTTTTAATCTATTTCTTACGGTTTACCAGTTATTCAAAAGTCATCCAAAGTAAACGGAGTTACATAGTTATAGCCAGAAAACTCAAAATGTACATTTCATTTGCCATAAATATATCTTAAGCACATAGCATTTTAATCAAAATCGTTAGAGCCATGTTCGAGAAAATCATAATTCCTAATCGTTTTCCATACAAAGGGTAGTTTAGAGATGGGGAATTTTTTCTTCAAAATCTTCGTGCCGCATCGTTGAAAGACATTAAACTTAAATAGCAACTTTGGTTTTTAACCGACACACACACACACACACACACACACACACACACACACACACACACACACACACACACACACACACACACACACACACATACACACCCATACATGCGCGCGCGGGCCTCAAAATATATATTTTTGGTGAAATGTCGACATCGAATTTTTGGGTGGAATACAATACTTCCTCTACTTACTATACATAGCAGAGAAAGTAAAAATAGAGTAAGTATAACATTTCAAAAATGACCATGTAAATCTCTTAAGTAACTGTTTAGTCAAAACTTAGAAGTTAATCGGTGAAATATTTTAACACGTGGAGCATTTGAACTTATGAAAAGTATCTGCTGAAAAAGAGTTTTGAGAAAAAACATTTAAATTTGGAATGTCCATTACGGTATTTAGGTGTGTTTAAAAGGTAGCAAAGAGTGATCAATATTGCCGATATTGGTCAATCAAATGCACCAAATTAAGTTATGCAGTGTAAACGCAGTTAAATCTCAATTTCTGTATTTTTCCCGGATTTTTATGAAATTTAACAGGTGCATATCCTTAGCTGTTACAAAAGTAACGAATAGAAAGTAATTGGTTACCCAAAACATGTTAGCACAGTAACGAAGAGTGCCAGTTTTCCCGTTAATGATTACCGAGGCTTGTTGGCATTCACTACATGTGCAATTGGTATCACTGGGTGGCTCAGTTGGTTAGACGCTGGCCTACTGACCCCAAGGTCTCGGGTTCAAACCCGGTCCAGGCTGACGGTTTTTAAGTGTGCTTAAAAACGACAGCTCCATGTCAGTAGATTTACTGGCATATAAAAGAACTCCTGTGGGACGAAATTCCGGCACACCGGCGACGCTGATGTGATCCCGGCAATTGACAGCGTCGTTAAACAACAAAATATGTATTTATTTACCTATCAGGAAGTAGTTACCTTAACCCGTTGGGCAGAACTAATCTCCTCCGCAATATATTGAGACATTGTGGATGGACCGAGGGGTCTAAACTTATGTATTCACTATTTGATAATCGATAAGTGATAACTTATAAAACATTACTTAGGCCTTAATTCTTGCGCAGTAATTTTACTTTCTGCAAGATGGGGCTTCACCTCACTATAAGAGCACACTTGTATGACACTTTACCTGGAAGATGGGTAGATAGAAGACCTGCCGTTGAACACCAAGCACAATTTCCAGACCTAAATACATCTGCACTTTTTCTTGAAAAACTAAGTTTATAGGCAAAGCTTCATGGGATGCACTACGACCATTTCATTGAAGCATTGTTAGCAACCATCACACCGGACATGCTTAAAGGCTCGCATTAATAAAATGTAAAATGACACAAAACAATTTGAAATTTGTAGTCTTGGTATGTGGTTCCCTAAACAAGAAGCGCATTGCAAATGTTATATTTGTTAGATTCTTTGAAATAACCTTTTACATACATTGTTGTACAGATTTGCCTATAAGTAAAATAACAAGAGAAAAGAAATGAAAATAGTAATAAAGTAAAAATAAAAATATAACCTAAAATTATCACTCGTCAATTATCATCAACTTTGGTATGAGTCTGCAAATGGTCGTGCATAACTGGTATCCAGGTATTAGAATATTTGCTCAAAATTTACTCAAAATTTAAACACTAATTTACTGATCATATGTTTCCAATAATATACATGAGATAGTGTTCAGCCCATTCTACAAATATATCCGATAATTTATTATTTTCGTTATTGCAATTATTCCAAACTTCTCTAAGTGTTTATTTTACTATTTCATTCAAATTACTATCAATAGTATCCATAAATTGCAATTACACATCTCAAAATCTTAATTATGTTTCGCCAACTTTTCTGATACAACTAGTTTCATTACCAATTAAAATATTGATCATATGGCGAGCAATATTGAATAAAGCAGTTAATTCAAGTTTTTAGGCTCTTAAATTTGTCGGTCCAACAATTTTCTATGTCATTAGGGTCATTGAAAACGTCCCATCACAATTTTTGTTCTCCCTTATAAAATCGCATAAACAAAGAATTCAAATTCTTTCTTCTGTTTGCTGTTTATGAACCAAATATTATAGAGTAAAATTGTTGCTTTTTGAAAAATATCTATTACGGATTGCAGTATTTTCGACGAAATTAACTTAATTAAAAACATAAAATCGTTGTGTTTTATAAGACATATATTCTTCTTTTCACTGTCAATAAATCCTCTAATCTTGATTTTTAGATGCTGTCGTTAAAAACAAAAGAAGCACGACTTCCTATACCTCTGTAATTTTTCAAGTTTTTGAGGCTTAGTAAGGAAGCTTTTTCAATTGCAAATGTGGTATTATTTTTGCAATATAAAATAATTTTTCCCTTCCAGATGTCAGAGGTTACAGGAAAGACACGCAGCAATTTTAAATCACGAGCGATTCTAAGACGACTCGGGTCTGCGACATTTAATGTTCTGGTACATTTAAAGGAGGAAAAGCAGGTGCAAGCAGATTTTAATGAAACTTTTAATCCATTTTCCTACAGCATATCATTTTATTACCCATGCGAACAAGTTCGTGGAAAGATATCGTATATCTCTAAAGGTTACTATGCAACAAATTTCTAGTGTTAATTGCATGCCTCCTTAACGAATCCTTTCGTTTTTGCAACGCTCATCACCATTAATGGAAATAGTAAGCAGTAACTACTTCAGCTGAATTCTGAAATTTCAAGAAACTTTTGAATGTGACTGGATAATAAAAGCTCTTAACTGGCTGTGGTGCTGCGCACTCGTGCAAATTATGTCAGATATATTTTCTGCTAATATTTTACGGGCTTATGTTGTCTGCTAGACTGTGTCTTTAAGTTTTATTTTCATTTGGTCTTTGCACGCGGTCAAGGATTATTCATTCTTTTCTTTTTCATGCACCTGGTAATTAACCTTTAACTGATAACATGAATATGTTCTTTGGAATGCTGAATTGTTTCGTGGTCTCGTTTGTGGTTTGGTTAGGTTTATTCCTTCGTGACGATACCTACGTGTTTTGGTACTGTCTGCCTTTTGGACGACCTACCTTTATGATTTTGATTCGTTTTTGTCGCTTTTTTGATACTGCTATGACTGCAGATTTCGTTGCTTACAAGATAGTATATCCTTAAAAATTCACTTACGCTAACTCTATCTTGCCGATTTATTTTACATAATTTGTTGTTGTTGTTTTCTAGTGCCTTGCATCTGGCAATGAAGCCATTAGCATTCGTGCTTTCCAATACTTTTGAACTGTAGTTTCTTCTGATCTTAAAAAAAACATAATTTTAATTAATTTAATTAATCAATTTCTCAAAGGACGAAAATGATTCCAATTATTTGCTTCCTACTTATAATAATATTAACAATATTGTTATTATTATTATTATTATTATTATTATTATTATTATTATTATTATTATTATTATTATTATTATTATTATTATTAGTATTATGATTATTATTAGTATTATGATTATTATTAGTATTATGATTATTATTAGTATTAATAATAATAATAATAATAATAATAATAATAATAATAATAATAATAATAATAATAATAATAATAATAATAATAATAATAATAATAATAATAATAATAATAATAATAATAATAATAATAATAATAATAATAATAATAATAATAATTAAAATAATAAAAGTAATAATAATAGTAATATTAAAATTTTATTAAAATAATATTAAAGTAATATTAAAATAACTGAATAAAGCTGCAAAAGTATATTCAATTACTTTTTCTCACTTTATTTTCTTATAAAACTTTCGTACAAATTCAAAGTTATCTTCTCGTGGGTAACGGTCTACAGCCTTTCATGATATTGAAATTCAGAATTTTTTTCTTCTCGTGACCTTGAATCACTCCTTTTTGTCTGTCTTCAGATTCTGTATCTCTCAAACAGCTGACTTTGACGATACAATTACTCAACACTCATTATGTGTTTCGCTGTCTTTCTTTCGGGGCGGCCAACACACACACACACACACACACACACACACACACACACACACACACGCACACGCACACGCACACGCACACACACACACACACACACACGTCCCAATCAATTAAATTTGTCCCAAAATTATGTTTTTCTTTATTATTGTCAAAAATATAAATGTCTATTCTAATTTATCTAATAGTTGCATTCCGTATTATGAGGTTTTTCTGTAAATCTGGATTACTTCTGCACATACCTAGTCCGGATAAACGTTATTGTGTAAATTGATATTGAAGTTTTATTTTGCCTACTCTAATTACATTCGGGAATTAATTCATTTTGTACTGAAACATTTATTTCAAGTCATCATGTTCTATTGAAATGCGTATGTTTTGGCACACTTTCCTTAAAGTTACACCTTCCGTTTAAAAACGAACCAACACACTTCGCTCTCTTTGTTACCAGAGAGACAGAGAGCTCTAATCCCTTTCACTTTTTATTGCCCACCAACAAAATGCACCGGGACCTTGCAACTTCTCTCCAAACAATAATCATATCTGCCAGCGGGTTTTTTGCTGGGCATTTAGAGCTTTATGCGGTCGACTAGGAACATTAACTCAAAACCGCTAGAGTTACAAGTCCTGCTAACGACAATTCACGTGGGTCTAGACAGCGACATGCAACCAACCTTTAATTTCAGACACCACTCCGCAATAAGGCAAGTTGTTCTTGGTATCATTTTCTAACTGGCAAGTAAGAAGTAATATTCTATTTGTATGAGGGAAGGTTTTTAATTGCTCTGCTTTTTGATTCTACGCCAGTACTTTAGTATATGGAAATTTTTAAATGTCTATTTGCACATTTAGCATTTTTTTAAAACTTTCCATCGTCATTTGTATGTGAACATGTTGAATATTACTTAGCTGGTACCAAAACAGAGCAATTTTGGAGCCTTATATAAATAAGAATATATCCTGAAATTTTCAAAAGAATTCCTTAAGAACTCTGTCGCAAGGCGTTTTTTACTGCGTGAAAATCTGAGGAAAAAGGAAGTGAGAAAAACAGCATTAAACTTTTAAAACATTCACTTTCTGACCTCTGTTTTTGTCCTATGCTGACAATTTCTGCATTTTATGGGCTCTTTTATGTGTATTTGTTCCTTAACACTCTGTTTTCGTAGTTTAAATACATCGTATGGCATTGCGTTTTTCACAAATGGATATTATTGCTTCAACCGAAATGTTTTCATTTCTAAAAGCATTTAATACTTGCAGTGACTTCATACACCCTATCTTAAACTTCATTACAGCTTTCAGTACTGCAAGTTCATGTTTATTCGTAAGTGCACACTTATTTTGGACAATAGTTCCATACAACACTGAAGAAATTCATTCGGCTCCTATGTCGTACCCTTGATACAGTGGTAGAATTTTAGTTACCACTTCTTGAAACAACTTACAGGACATTTTCTTGTGATTTTGTGGATGGAGATTGAGGACAAATTTCATGATTGGGTTTCTGATCTGTCAACATGCAGTGTCTGCACAGCTTTTTAAAAATGGCCGGCAGACTTATAAAAATGGTGCTGGTATAAGTCATCGTCCTTTCTAATAGACGAAACATTGAACAATTTTCAACAAGTTTTTTTTTACATCAAATGGGCCAAATCTCACCCCTAACTCCCTTTCAGGTAATAACCTGTGAAATGACGGGCATTTACTATATACATATATTTCTTCTGTCCTTCCTAAAAGGTCCTAAACGACTGGACTGATTGTTATGAAATGTGTGTGTGCGTGTGCGTGTGCGTGTGCGTGTGTGTGTGTGTGTGTGTGTAAGTTGATTAGAGAATGGCTTGGATTCACAATTTGATCCGACAGAAAATCTTTAATTAATTTATTTGTGTTGTTGATCTTTGGATACTTAAGGTTCACAATTTGATCCAATAGAAAATATGTTTCGTCAATTACTTTATGTGTTGTTTATCTATGGATGGTTTAGTTTCACAATTGGATTTGGTAGGCAGGTCTGCGATCGCGTTTTAGATTTTTTAAATTTTTTGTTATTTTGTTATACTTATCTAGTATTATTGCAGCCATCAGATTTTAGGAATTTCTTTTCTTTTGTTGCTTTTTCGCATATCAGTTACTTGCGTTGTAGTTTAGTGTTATTACATTACAATTCTATGCGCGCTAATTGAGAATATTGTACTATTACTAGCGGACCCGACAGATGTTCTGTTCAAACATTGTATATTCAATAATTATAAAATGATGTAAATAAACGATAAATTGTTTCATATATTTTGATGAAAAAATATGTAAAAGATGTATTTTTAGAATACCTGATGTCACCACACGGACAGTTGCCACAACTCGATCTATCAATTGTTTGTGAGTTTATCGGTAGATTTTGTTAAAATGCACAACTTATGCACATTTTTAATGAACCATTTCGGAGATAGTCCTAGTTACTTGTGTGAGATTTCCAATACTTATACTGTTTTCATATGGAAGTCACAATTCGCTTTGTTTCTATTGTTATTATTGTTGTTGTTGAATGGTGATTACATTTCGGCAATTCCTTTGTCATTCGGTTGTATTTTCTCTAACTTAAAAGGGCCGATTGTATATGCACGATACGTTATAAGCTATTCTATCGTTTAATGCAGTATCAACGTTTCAGTGTAAAAGAAAAAGAAATCAAAACATCATTAATACCGCGAATTTCGCTTCTCTTTTGGGTTCGAAGTCGCCATTGTGCATACTCTGTAGGGGAAGATGGCGATGTTTGTTGTAGTTACGTGATGGTATTACTGCATAAGAAAACATACTAAAAGGTCAGAAGCTGGGTGGATTCCAGGCTGTACCTACAATGCACAAAATCATAAGTTATTACTTTATTCTCTTCGTAGAAGTCGTCATTGCGCATGCTTTATAGGTGGAAGATGGACATGTTTGTTGTAGTTACGTGATTATACATGTTACTGCATAATAAAACGTAATAAAAGAGTGGGTAGATGGGTTGGTGGGTTCCAGGCTGTAACTAAAATGCACAACAGCACAACACTAAGTAATTTCTTCATTCTGTTTAATCTGAACTACGTACTTAACTTGTATTAAAAAGTGAATCATAAGCAAATTAAGAACGCACGCTCGCTTCGCCCAATGATTTGTTAGGATCACTACGTGATAATTAAACTCAAGGGGACCATGTCCAGAGATTGTTCTTTGCTTGGACGAAAAATGCTGAATCATGCAGGAAAGCCGCTTATAAGAAAACGTGCTACAAAGACTCTAGCATAATTTGCACAATGTGTATTTTTAATTACACTTTAACATCTTATTTCAATAAATAGTACATGACATTTGTAGGTTAGGCTGATTGTGATATAATGCACGTATATAAATAATTGAAATTCATGCAAAATCGTGTAAAATACCTTCATAATACATCTTACACATTTGCGCAATGTAAATGTTTTAATCACACTTTTGCACCTTCCTCCAATAAATATTAATGTATTACATTTGTAGGTTAAGCTTATTGTTATATTAAGCTTATTGATATTATGTATCATTGGGATGTAAAATACTTCACTATTGCACCTCACGCAGTTGCACAATGTATATTTGTTAATTAAACCTTTAATTACTTGTTCAAAATAAGCGCGCACTTCTAATGTAATATTAACGCTCAGCTTGACAAAAATTTCCCAGCATGTGGCACCACCAAATAACGGAAGTTCTATAATGCAATCGCAGCACTGCTTACGAATCCAATTGGGAAGCTAAACCATCCAAAAACCATATGTTCTGTGAACAACACAAGCTAATCAATTAATTAAACAGAACATGTTCTATCGAATAAAATTGTGAATCTAAACCATTCTCGAATCACGTTTATCACACACGCAAAAGTTCATAAAAATCAGTCCAGCCGTTTAGGAACCTTACAGTCACATACACTAGGGCAGAAAAAAGAAAAAAATCATATGCATGTATTGAAATTAAATTTTGCAGTGTAATTAAAAATATACACTGTGCAAATTTGTAAGGTGCAGTATTGAAGTAAGTATTTTACATGGATTTTCATGAATTTTGTGCATTCAATAACAATCAAGTTTACCTACAAATTTAAATTGTCAGTTCTCATTTGATTCAATGCAACGTATGAAATACTAAACGGCTTATTGATTTTTCATAATAGTAGTCATATTAATGAAATTTCGAACACATTCCTGCTAATTTTAACTTTAAAAAGTTACTTTGTTGTTTTTTCATCAAAACGGTCCAAACAATTTATAGTGGATTTTAAAAATGTTATAATTTTTGGATTTACAACGTTTGAACAGGACAACGTCTGTCGGGCCCGCTAGTATTCATATAAAATTACAATACAGATTAAAATAATACTGAACAGACTACCTATATAAAGAATACATTGAAGAGTTAATACACTTACTTATTTAAGTACCTACGTGTATTTTGAAAACATGCAATTCTAATTTATAATATGCGCATGAAGTTAACAATTTTAATTACTCTATTTCAAAGTTTTGTTAGTACATAGAATCATAAATAAGTATACATGTGCAGTAGAAAACATATACTGAGGCATAATATACTTTGTGGTTAAATGCAGGACAAAATAATAAATATTTCGTAATAACTGAATTACATCATGTCACCAACTGGTTACTGCAGAGCCAAGTCGCATCAGTAACGTGACCTTGACTGCAGTAGTCGCCGGGAAGCATGTATCTACATGCCCGTGAAAAAGACACCGCGCAGTCGGTTCTTAGTTCGTTGTCTCTCTCTGTATTTGAGGAGCTGCTATAGATAGCGATCTGTAGGTCACGTAGAGCGATATTTCGGTTGGGGGAAGCATGGTGATGACAACATAATCTGCCGTATGGCTGGATGATCATCCACCTCTTTTGCACGCGTATGGGCGTGAGATCGGCAGTAAGGCTGGTCGTCGCAGGTCCGCTACTGCCATACCATAGATGATTATTGTTAATTCAATAATTATCATTTTCTCGTGGAGGAAATTCACGTCAAATGAAATTGGAACCCAGCCATGAAGATTACTAGGTAGTCATTACACCACAGAGATAGGGTTTAATTGTCATATGCTCGCTGGTGTTATAAAAGCTTGCAGAAGTTACAATGGTTTGCACACACACTACAATGTAGTACCCAAATTGTATCATTTGATGGCATAAGTGCAAGTGATGACTCTTGGCATGGACGAGAATATTCAGAAATTTCGCTGCACACTTTTATGCAGTATAATTTGAAATATTAAATCACTCAGTCATTAGCAGCAACTTTGCAACGCAAATTGAGTTACACGCTACCTCCTGATCACGTGGCATGATCCCAAGCTTTAAGAAATGTTTGCTTATATGAAATGCAGAGTGTAAGGTCGTGTGATGTAATACATAATAAGGTACTATAACTTATGAGGACAAAATTATTTCTGTCAACTCTGTAAGAAAGAAGTAAGAGCAAACTGCTTGATTTGTAATTCATGGTCACCTTCACTATTAATTTTTTACAAATGGTGTTCTACTGCCAGATGCACTCAACCGTTGCCCTGTATAAAGCATTAATAATATCTGATTGATTAGTGTTGAATGTGTAAAGCGTGTTTGAGCAGTTGAGCTTTTCCCTAAGTGTATTTTTAAAACCATTTCACTCTCTTACCAGAAAAGGTGTACATTTTTCAAACAAATCCCAGTTGTATTTTACCCTCTATGCTTGTCACATGCACCTTAAGGTAACTAATTCGAATAGCCATGCTTCTGAAACTCCTTTCAAAGTAGAACGTCGTGACTTTAATCCCAACGACTGCAATCAAATTGTACTTGTAGTAAAGGTTGGGGAGGGCCCACGTAAAATAATCAGTGAGATGGTACGCGTGGATGATGACGGGATTATATTAAATTATAATTAATTGTGATTTTTATAAACATACCTACGTATGTTTATTTTATTCTTAAATGCAATATCAAAATAAAAAAGAAAAGAAAAGTAGCACTGCTACAAATAGTTTAGAACTTTGACTAAACATCTTTGTTGGCAAATGGCAACACTATACATGAGAGGGTTAATAAAACAAAAGTTTTTGTGGTGTTAGCCAATACACTTTCAAAATTATAAATATCTTAATTTTTAGGATGCTCTAGTAAAACAAAAAGTCCTATGTGTTGCCTTCACATGACTTTCTCTACTCTTGTACTAACCATTCTTACAAACTGTAGGTGCAAGGGGAATATGAGAATACAGTAGGCTTTGAGCGATAGTCAAAGTTTTCAAATTCCGTTCATTTTGCATGGTTAACATACAAAAAATGAATAACAATGTTCCATTTGACAGAAGCATATGTTCTCCAAAACTCCAAGGAATATCTCCGAAGTGGTTCACCTAAGAAAAATATTTATTGGGACATAAATTGTGTGTTTTAGCGAGATCTACATTTTTTGTACAGGAAGATTTTGTCTATCTCTTAAGGTTTACGAGTTATTCAAAAGTCATCCAGAGTGAACAGGACTACATAAGTTATAGCCAGAAAATTCAAAATATGCATTTAATTTGTCATACAAATAGCATTTTAATCAAAATCGTTAGTCATTTTCAAGAAAATCAAAATTTTCGAAAAATGTTCCATGCAAAGGGTCGTTTAAGGTGTGGCTATTTTCTTCAAAATCTTCGTGTCGCATCCTTGAAAGACATTAAACTTAAATACCATCTTTGGATTTTAACCGAATTTTCGTTTTTGAGTTATGTTGTCCATAGACTGACAGACGGGCAGACACACATACGGACCTTTTTATAATTTTTTTTTTTTTTTTTTAAATTCAGGTGTCTCTAAACATATATTTCTGGTGAAATCTCGACATCGAATTTTTGGATGGAATAATGCTTCCTCTACTTACCAGTAGAGAAAGTAAAAGACTGCATGTGAAGGTTAGTTTTGAGTGAGGGCATTTTATTGCAAAATATTTGTGTGGAATCCTTGAATAATGCTGAACTTGGAATCAAGTTTAGTATTTGTTTCGCTTTTTCTCACTGATTTATGCTGCTCTTTCTATCTCTATCTCTCTCTCTCTCTCTCTCTCTCTCTCTCTCTCTCTCTCTCTCTCTCTCTTACGTATACAGACAAACTTTGTAAAGCTTCTTTTTTCGTTATTCAGTGGATCATGAAACCCGTATTTATGGTGAGCACTGGACCCCAAATTTTTGAGCAGAGTGCAGCACTTCCTGCACGACAGAGGGAATGAATGCGCTTTGGAACTCTCCTCCGCCGGTTTAACGGCAGTCTACTGGTTCCCGAGCCCCCCATGGGATGTACAAGCCCGAATGGGCAGGGGAGCCGTTTCCGATTCCCGCGCCCCCATTGGGATTAAGAACCCAAAGGGGTGGGAGAGGAACTAGGCTGAGCCAACCTCCGCCGGGGAACTTCTAACTGGGAAAATGTATGGATCTTGCCCTCTGCTCTGTCGTGGCAACGTTCCATTGTCCTTGGAATCCATTCGCCTCATCCATCCTCCCCGGGGTGCCCCGGGAGCATAGGTACGAAAGATCGCCTTTCACTCATCGTCTCCCTCAGCAACTTGTCATAGAATCATAGTCATTAATCCATGAGATAAGCGTTTGTAGAAATGGCTTAGTTACACATTTCGTAGGGAGTGTAAGGTGTGAAGCTGAAATACCCTTACTGTCACACAGTTTGAAGCCGATTTTGACTTTTGAATGATCACAGTTGGGAGTCATTTGAAGCCGTATTAGAAGCCGAATAGGTCACACATTGGGAAGACAGTATGAAGTCGTAATGTGCTTCGTGTAGGTGAAGCCGTTAGAAGCAATAATGCCTCACGAGACCTGACAATATCGCAAACTCCTTTGCTCCGGTTCACTGCAGCCGGTCGAGTACCGAGATTCCTCTAGGGTATAATGTGCACCTTTTTTTAGAAAGTATGATACTAATTATGATAACGCCTTTGAATAAATATTTCCAATGAGACGTTGTCGACCAATGTTGATAATAACACAATTCACCCCTCAAATAAAAATGTCCTCGTATTCAAATACCTAAAACTATACTTTACCATGATATAATCTTGTGTCCGTTGGTTTCAATAAATTCCACGCACTTAGACGCTTTAAGAAATAACGAGGTTTTCAGTTCGATAGACAAGCCAAGAGTGTTTGCTTCCTATGAACTAATAGTGACGCTTCCCTTTCTAAGACCGTTACAACTCCCCACTCTCAAGTCTTAAATCCGCGAGTCTAACCCTTTTACGTTCGTTTTCTCTATTCATCCTTTGTTGATAATTATTATTGTATCATTGTTTAAATTTTATCTTAAATACTTATCTGAATCTGTAATTTCACTGTCAGGTGAATACAGAGGGTAAAACAAATACTCAAAAGCTTTAAAAATTGTGTTGCTATAGTGGATTTGAAAATTCACACTTTCTACTTAACATCACAGAAAACAACGAATTCTGATAAAGCATCTCAAAAATTACAAAGTATTTAAACATTTAAACTAATAGTAAATAATGGTTAATGTATCGAACAATTTATTTCATAAATTCCTGTGATTTAAATATATGCAAATTTTCGTTGTAGATACCAAGGATTTACAGGATTTACCAGTAGTAAAAAATTATATACAGAATGCATTCAGAATGAAGCTTCACGGGCTGTTGCGAGAAATTTAAGAGCGCATTTTATTGTTTATCTTAACATTTGGTATTGTAATCAAGATAACATTTTTTTGGATTTTGAAAATAACGAACTTTTCGAAATAAAGAGCAGTTTGCAGTCAAATTGTTTAAATGCTCTTACAGCACCCATCAAAAATATTTACCTTGAATACCAAGTTTAATACATATGTGCTTTTTGTTTTAGCGTTATGATATTCACAGACTCATTAACTTTTTAGGGCTTTTTTCAGGTTCAGTAGTTATACATCAAAATGTTTATTTCTGTTAAAAGTGTATTTTTCAGTGAAGCAAAATGTGCCAAAGAAAGTGAATAGAAAGGATAGATAGAAGAGTTCCCATACATATATTGAGAGATACAACAGCATTTGCAGTTTTGTGCTGCTGTGAAGATTGTTGTATAATTTCAGGTACACTAACACTCATGAGTGCGCCGTGGTTCATTTGTCATATTTACGTCGTGGCATGTATGTACCTGACCATGGCTGGTCGAGGAGGTTGCGGTTGCTACGAGCCACATGGTGGCTAATAGATCATACTCTACTTCTTTTTTTTCTGGCCTGTTTAACCAGTCATTTTGTGTGCGAAGTGTTCCTCGGATGACGGAGCCATTGTTGATTAATGGTGATGAAAGTCTGATACAAAGCTTTACGTAGTCATATTTGGTGAGCAACCTCAGACAAAGGAGTTGAAATAAATATCTGAAAAAAGAACATGCTTTCTCATAAGGTGTACATTTTCTATTTCATCAATATTAACAAACAGTTTCTTCCCAAACATGCTAATTTCTTTTTGATTTCCTGGTTGGTTAATAAGGCATGGGCAAAATGGGCTCAGAAAGGCCACACCACTGAAAGTATTCTTGCCCCATTCGACCTCTCATCTTCACTGCTGTTCAGTTTTAACTTTGCTTGCAACACGCCTCATTCATTGGCGAGTATGACTTCGTTGGGACGTCTATTTCACTAAGAGTGGCAGAGAGATTTTTTTGCAAGTTACAAAAACATGAAAGTTTGCTGTTTAATATGTGGATTTCAATTTGCAAATAGAAAGCGTTACAATATTAGATGCCACTATGATAAGAACCGTAAATCAATCTTTGGCAATGTTACAGGTGTATATTTACAATTAAAAGATACTTTTTGCATATTGCTATTTATAAACATATAAAAGGGACAGTATGATTCTAATTTTTAGGGGTTTGGTTTCTTACTAGTTGTATTTTGCATATTGTATTTTGTGTTTCACAGTTTGAACGCAATGTTGAGCTTAAAACCAAACACGTTATTATGTTGATCAAATAGTTTAAAATATTTTTAAGACTAAATATCAATGGAAGTTTACTGTTTTATTTATGTGAAAGAGAAACTATTTAGTATGTTAATCATAAGGCAGCGTAAGAATATCAGGTGCAGAATATAAAGAAATGTTTTAAACTCGAAGATTATGTAATTTGCCCAACCAGTAGGCGGATGTAATAATTATTGTAAGTTCATTCTTCTCTCCCTTTTCAAGTGCTTGAAATATTCTCCTCACTTTGATGCAGTTTTCGTTCTGTACAATGCTACACGTCATAATGAACACGGTTGCACACTGGCAAAATTTCTGCAATTCATACTCACCTGCTTTCTCACTCAGGGTGTGTGTGTATCTCCTCTGTATCTCCTCTGTGCTTCCTTCATCAGTTTACAGATGTTTCTGTAGCAGACACTCGTGTAGCAGGAGGAGCTGGCCAACAACATCCGATCGGAGGCTTGCTACACCTTGCGGTGTTGTATAGTTAAACACCCTGTAAAGCTGGTGAAATAAATATCATTTTCGTCCACAAAGATTATCAGCGCAACAGCAAACAGAATAATCTGATCATGCTATAGCCTGGTTCCTTTGTTATTGCCATCACTCTGTATGATATAATGATAACGGTCCATCAGACGTATCTAAAACTTAAATTGAGTTATTTATTTATGGAGTGACCGCCCCATAGCGCAATGGTAGCGCAACTTCTTCTGGGGGCGGGGCCCGGGTTCGATCCCCGGTGTCGGTGAAGGGATTTTTCCCTGCTGAGAGGTTCCCAGCCTCGTGAGGACAATTGAGTAGCTATGCTGAAAGAAAGATAGTGCCCCTGAACCAAGTACTCATCTTACGGTAGGGGGAGTCGGCTCAGCAACCCTCAGCCCCCATCTTGCACTCCTTTATGGACCTCGGAACCAAAGGCTAGGATGTTACCTTTAGACCACGGAGGACGACACTACGGTCTGCTTGTTCCATTACATAATTATGCAAGTTGTCTTTTCTTCCAATAACTGCCTTTTTGCGTTAATCTGAGTGCTGCTCCCAAATGGTTGCCTGTTGTCTAAATTAATACTTTTTAAGAACCTTTAGAGATGGTGCATTCGTTGAGTCACGGTGCAGATGAAAGGTATCGACGGGTGATTTGGGTTAGATGCTATTCGTGTTCCTCTGAGGACTTTTCGCATTCCTCAGGGCGTGGATAATTCTTGGATCTGTGCTAGCTACTCGGATGAATGAATGCACTCGTTTATTCGTTCCATTAAAGATTACTTTATCATCACCGCTCGTTATTACACTCGCCACGTGTGAAGGTGTTGCACAAAAACTAAGTCCGACTGTCTTACTTCGCATAGCTGCACTGAATATGAGCCCGTCCCGGTCCTAATTCCCTGTTTTGCCGTGATGAGCTACATAAACCTGCGCCGCGTCGAATTTACTCGTAGTTATCCAATGTTATTTAGTCGCGGGCATTGCGCAGCATTTCCGCGGGTTTTAGCAGAGTGAACATACTTGCAAAGTGAATATGCTTGCAGAGTGATGTATCCGAGGCAAAACTTACTCTTGCCATGACACAACAATCCCTTTCTTTCACCAATTTGCCCACTTTTGTTAATCATGTAATGTTCGCTGCCAATCTTATTTGCTCCTCAAAATCATTACATTTGTTCTGGGTATTTATTCCACACTTCCTTACAGCTGGATTTCTCATGCTGGTATTTTAGATCTAAGATAGGACAACAGCCTTTGAATCCAACCTAATTTGTAGCCTCTTTGTTTAATGCACTTAGGAAATTTGTACAAAGGGACAGTGCCTCACCGGTCTGGTGCCGAACATACTTTCAACACAAAGCGGCCCCTTTGGTACCAGAAGTCCAAGGCGGTATTGTGTGTTTCTGCAAACTGGTCCAGGTTCGCATGCAGGTGTGATTTTGGTGAAATGTTTCTATTTGCAGGTTACAAGAAGACTTATTTTCCAGTGATAAATATATATTACATATTATACCGGGAGGAAGGGAAGTCATTACATTAATTTAAACCAGTGGTGGATCTCGGTATTTGGAACACATTTTGTATCTTGTTTTTTTCTCTGACCATTTCCTATGGAGATATTTTAGTGTTGTCAAAAACAAGCTGGCAACACAACAGTGGGACTTTCCCTGGCTCAGTACATAAACAAACTTCCTACCGGTGTGGCTTGAAAACAAACACATACCGTGCCTTGTCCTTCTGTGTTTACTGTGCATGTGTAAGCCAGTCACAAGCGTTAGCTTCCAAAACACAAGGCGAAAGCGAAAGTGTTTACATTCACAAACCAGGTTAATTCCCTGACCAACCTCAACGCAACGTTGTCGACATGTTACACGTCTGAAGCAGTTGAACGTAGTTTTCCTTCACTTCTTTTAAGTGATTAATTATTTCGAAACCCTGTGTGATGTCTCATGTCTCATAATTACTACCGAAGATATTTCAGAAAAAAGTTACTCCACGCATTTTACAAGTAACGAACTGTGTTATATTCGTATATTCTTGTGGAATAACGCATCCAATTTGAATAAAAAACCATTTATTCTTTTGAAATCGGGTGACCAAGGAACAAAATGCCATTCGACCTTTTTGTTTGTAATGCTTCTATGAAGCACATAATATTAGAAGGAGTGTGATAACTTCCATTCTGTATATTTGATATGTATATGTCATTATGATATAAAGTTTAACATTGAAAAATCAGGACGGACGATCTCAATTTTCCACAAGTAGTGCCAAATATAGGAGAAAAAAACAAAAGTCAATGTTTATAAAACAGTGAAACAGACACTACAAGAACACGACGAATGATGGAAACAACGGAAATGAAAGTGTTACGACAAAAAAAAAATAATAATAAATAAATACATAAATGAATGAATGAATAAATAAATATAAAAATAAGAGATGGAAAAGGGGATTGATTCATGTATAAAACAGGCGATTACGCCTAACCTAAAGAGAAGAAGAAGACTAATATAAAACGCAATATCACGACTTTCCTTTTCTGTTGCTGTTTTTGCAATTGACTTAGCTATTTGCCGTATTTTTCACGAAATTATCTTCAGTAATGTTGCAGATTACAATATTTTCGATACAACTCATTCCAATAAATTCACAAAAATCTTTGTTATATTTTATGTATTAATTGTGGAGAAAAGTTGTTGCTGTTTGACAAATGTGTTATTGAAATAGCAATGGTACTATGTCCCAAAATGAAGAAAACTCTACTGAAAGTGCTTAACCTAAAAAACTTAATACACTCTAATGTGCGTACAAATATAACACTCCTCACACATAGAGATAGGTGATTTAACATAAATACAAGTTTTTGTTGCAGGAAACAGAAATGATAGAAGGTGCTATGTGCTATAAACAATGTTGTCACAATATTAGCACACTGAACAGTTGGCAAAGATCATAATAAGCAATATATTGTTGAAATCAGATAGAACAACTGTAAGATAAACAGTGTGTGCTTATGAACAAAGAACCTGATAAAAGTTCGTCTTTTTCATAAGGAAGATAGTCTACCATAGCAATAAGTCTTTCTTTTTCTCTTCAGTTTTGCTTGCTCTGATCCAAATGAACCAGAATCTCTTGCCCTTCTCTTCCTATTAATAGTGGTATTAGCGTTTTTATAATATTCTCTGTTGCATGTTTGCACATAAACAGGTCATTTGACGGACATATTTGACAGTTCGCGATTCTTCTTTTTCTTTCCATCGAAAGAGATGGTCAACAGAACTTGACATTTAAGTGCTATTTTCACGTACTATTTCGATTTAGTACGCGCTTTTTGGTTTATTGGATCATTCCAGAGAAAAGTGTTCAGTGAACACCGTAACGTAGAGAGAAAACTCTGTTTGAGTTAGTTTCTCGGGAGAAAAGTCGAGTCTGAGCTATTGCATGCTGGTATTTTTTTATCTTGTATACTGCAAGGGCAATACTAAAAATGTTTAGAATGCCAAGTTTCTAAAAACAAACGAAATTTGTATTTAATAGTTATTTTCTATTTTGCAAGTTGATTGCCGTATAATTTGATTTGCACCAACAGTTTGTAAATTAGCACAATTTATTTTGTGTCCACTCAAAAATAATTTCACTATATAACATTTCCAGGCTGATTCTTTGCGATTTTAAATCGTCATTAACCCCCAAACAATGTGAAGGTTGGCTTAGAAACACATGTGGCGAAGAAGCTCCATTTAAGCAAAAAATTTATAATTGGTACAGAGGATTTAAAACATTAGTTTTTGTTAGTGATGAATTTCGTGGACACCCAGGAACTGCTGTTAGATGAAAATATTGCCACTATTCAAACTATGCAGAAGATCGAGATCTTGTGAATTTATTCGAGCATGGAATGGCCAGTTATCTGGTTATCTTCTCCATTACTCAGCTTCAATTTTATACTTGCTTGCCTATTTTCTCCCCTGTATTTGTCACGAATATGTTTCTAAAGTATCTGAAGTCATTGTCGTTTCCTGTATTTATACCGAGCCAAGTTGTTGCGTTCTTTAGGCATTTGTATGAAAACGTTTTACATCAATATTTAGGCGTGAGAAGAAAGCTGTTGCTGATAGATTCCAAATAAACGAACTCCCGATCAAAAACAACAACGTATTGATTGGTGCAGAAGAACTCTGAAAAGACTCAAAGGTAGCACTGGTGATGAATTTAGAACTTGTTATGATACTGAAAAGAAAAGTGAATCAACTCAAACAGAATCTGAGCCTACAAAAGTCAGACATTTCGTAGTGCTGGTAAGAAGATGGCTGCTAGTTTTTTCTCTTATCTTTTTCTTTTCTTCTTTTTCTAAAACGGGCCCTATTGTTACTGCTATAGAATTAGAAGACAGGTACCGTTACCGCTGATCGGTACGAAAATATCCGTTGACCACAAATGTTTGCAAAAATTCGTGAAAAACGTCCTAAAGAAAAACTAGTTTTACATCATCGTCGCATACAGCAAAACTAACAACTGAATATCTAAACATAAGCTCTATGGATGCTGCACAATACAGTTCACACAGAACACTTTGTGATTTCTGTTTGTTTCAAACATTGAAGATAAAGTACGTGGAATCACTTTTTTCATCCTTAGAGGAACCAGTGGAGCATTTAAAAAAAAAACCGAGCTGTTGAAGTGGCGTAAGCTTTAATGGGTGATTTCATCGAGTGCTAAAACGTATCTATGTTAAAAGAGAATAGTTTGAAAAGACAATATGAACATTATGTTTCTAAAATTAATCCCTGTTTGATTTTCTAAATTTTTTTAATATCACATAATTTTCATGGTACTGAAACTTTAACGTATACAACGAAATGATGACAAAAGAAGTGAATATGATAATTCCTCATTCCCAGGCGAGCAAGCTAACCAGGCGTTTTGGAAAAGACAGTCTGTATCCATTGAAGGAAGTCATCTTCTCAGTTTTTAAATTATAAAATATCGTTTCGTTTCTTTTTAATAATGATTTAGTGTGCGTTGTTTACGAACTTGATCACACATAAGAGAAATAAAGCAAAACTTTCTTATACTTTTGGCATTGGTATTGACACATATCGTATTGCTATAAACAGATAGGATTCTCTTTTACTTTGCTATGGCTTAGTTCCTAAATGGTGTCCATCTATACATATATTTTGTTTGACATTAAATATCAAGTATTTTGCTTAGTTTATGTGCATTTTCTGTGGAGTAACAAATATTTTCTGCTCCATGGCACTCTAATGTTGAAACCTGCTTTTCAAGCAGTTCTTTATAACTCCAAGGTATTAATGTTGTAAAGCGTTGGCTGTGTAAATAGGTTTTAATATTTAAGTAATTTATAAATTGAAATTACAAAGTGTTGTAAGTTCATGTCAGTCAGAAAGGTTAAGGCCGAAGTCAAATGAGTGATTTTTGAGATTAGTCTGCATATATTCACCCGTATGCTACTGGCATATTTTAACTTGAACTTCCTTATGGTGCTGTCGAAGACGGCAGCAGCACTTTTCATGCCCGTTACACAGTCATATTTTAAATTATATAATAGAAGGTGGTGGCTTTTAGTTTCGTAGTTGTTTTTTCCCAGGTTAGCCAACACTGAAGTAAAAGGCTTAATACATGACTCGTCCTTTAGCTACTTACAGCAGTTTGCGATGTTCGTGTTGGCCCTACGTTAGACATTCAGTACTTACAATTTTTGAGTTGGTTAAACACAAAAGTAAAACAAAAGTAAACAGGTAATAATGCAAGAGAACCGAAACAGCACACAGTGAAGCGCATAAGTGGTAACAGACTATGGACAAGGATGCTCAGTTGTTACGTTGACGAAGTACAGTTCTGAATCGGACCGTTCGTAGCACCAGATTCCAGAGCTCAACATTAAGTGTGCGAGTAGTATGGAATACAAAGTGCAGCTAATTAAAGTATTATTCTGTATGTTCTTTGCTTTTAGGGATTTGTTTCCATGCAAAGTTTAAAATATTTGTGTATTTATCTTATAGTATAAAGCATTTTGTCCGTTCATTTAAACATTAGAATAATTTTCGCTTTTGAAGTTGGAGCGTGGTTTGGTTTGGTTTTTTGTTTTTTTTTTTGTTTTTTTTTTTTGTTTTAACCGCCTGAAATCGTTGGACACAAATGTGTTCTAATACTTGCATTAGATAATAGAGAATTCTAGAAAAAAAATTTCTAAAGTGTAATAAGCCTCAGATTTACTTAATATGAGTTGTTAATACCTGTGAAAATAAATATCCTTTTCTGAAAAGCAAATCATGAAAGCGAATGTAGGTGATAGAATGTTAGAATGTCACACGTATCAAACATGCAATCAATTAGTCTTAAATAATCGCAATTCATTATAATCTTAGCAGATTACTGGCATTTATGTTAATAGAATTTTGTCCCTAGGTTTTGCTAATTTAGTTTTCGTTTTCTTCATTTATTAATTCATGCTTTTCAAAGCATTATTGTGTGTAAATACCCTCCTTCTGCTAATCTAATGTATAATCAACACGCATTAATTGCGGTTTCAAGTTCTATCAGGCATACAAAAACTCGTAGTAAACCATAAGCCCCTCTAATAATAGTCTTGTAGCTTTTCAGATTGTTATCCAAAAGGGATAATAAACAAAGCATATGCCACAAGGAGTGTGACTTTTTCAGAAAAACATAAATTTAAGAAAAGGGATTAAGAGCGATATGTTATCAAACAGCTGCAACAATGCTGCCAAATCACTTTCCCTCTTAGTTGGAATCAAGGTTAGCTTCAACAGACATCTCTCATTTGACTGTCATGTCTCTTCAGATTCTGACAGCTGCACTCGTGTATTTGATAAGGTAGATCGTCCTCAAAGCCTCTTGGTAAGTTTCACCCTGTAATTGAATTTAGGAAGCTATGGAATGAATGCATACTGTCCTGATTTATCAGAGAAAACAAATATCATTGAGTATCAATTTGTCTTAATTATTCTGAGTTTTAGGTAAGGCTGTGTCTTATATTCTTAATAGAGCCATATAACCAGTGGATCTTCTGCATTTTAATAATTTTCCTCCTACCATTACCCTGTTAAAACAGTTCCTCGCCAAATTCTCTAAGTAGAACAGCGTGAGTGACATAATAATTTATATGTATTAAACACAGGACAAAAGGAAATAAGGTTGAACGGATATTGTACTATAAGCAAGGACATAACAGGTAAAAAAGCAACCCCATCACTCGTATAATCTTTAAGGTTTGTAGACAGCACTGAGGCAGCTTCTTTTCTAATCCCTCGTAATGAAATGCAAAACAGAGGCATTGAGAAATTGTTCTTCACATGTTTTATAAACAGCGGGTTAGAGAGATATTGCATAAGAAGTTTGAAATAATGTATGTTGATGTTTAACTGTGAAGGGTTTCTAACACGAAGCTTATTATAAATAATTTAAAAATACGACGTATTACCAACTTGACATCTATCCGTTACCACAACCGTTTGAAGATCAAATAGGAAGGAGTCTTACAGCTTGACGACTATAGCTACGCCGAGGTCAACAATCTCTTCGAATGTGCCCAAATAACCTAGCTGTCGTCGGGCCCTTAAACTCTCCTCGCTCACTCACTCACTGACTCACTCACTCACTCAGTCACTCTCTTCAACAATTGTGCCTCAACGCGGTACCAGATTAAATAAGAAGGAAGTAAAGAATCATAAAAACATTACAGCACTCAGACCGATTTTAACTGCCTGACAAGGACCCTTGGCCAAAGTTTGTTTACATTATTGTATTGATTGTCATTAATTTAATTCAAATTGCTTAAGAATTCCTATTCCTGTTGACAAGGAATATCTACTTCATATGCCTCTCATTTTTCTACTTCCTTCTGACATACCCTCTCCCTCTGATTTGAATTAACAGCTTTATATAGTCAGTGCTTGAGCACTCTCTGTCCATCTACACATGGTTTCCTACAACATTCAATATTGATCCAGAAATGCCACACCTTTTCGTCTTTTCGAATTCTTTTGCATTTATCCTGGAACCTAGTAGTGGAGACAGTATTCTCAATAAAATACTTGCTTTATTTAGAAATCAGGCTAACAATCCTGATATCATAGTCTTATTTGTCACTTGTATGAGTATGTAGAAAGAAAGGAAAAGAATAAATTGGTGTACAGTCACGCAACTTTATTTACCCTTTGCAAAATAAGTCAAGAGTATTTTTCAAACTCTTTATCTAGCGAACAGAGTCTATTACCTCCGATGGTACGGTGATGAGGATGGCGGTGGAATGAGGGGACCTACAGGACATTTGGCCTTGAGGATACTTAATATGAGTTAGTCAGAGTTGAAGTCTTGGATTAGGGCTGACTTAAAATCGCCATACCAAAGCCAGAAATCGAACCACGGAGCCATAAGCAACAGAGTCACGAACGTTATCACTGAGCTTCAATGAAAAATAATTGTAACCTGGAGTCCAGTAGCTAACTATATAAAACGTATATATGTAGATGTCCAATTATGGAAGCAAACATGTTTAAACATTATCACAGCAATACTTTGCTTTGGGCAGGAAGCTCAGAGAGAAAAGTGCTTATTACTCAACCACGTAAAAAAGATACACGTCAACAATTTTTTTTTTTAATTAACGTCCTCCAACATTGTGTCATATCGGACGAATGAATGAAATGAAATGGATGAAATGATGCTCAAATGAGCCCGAGGTCCATGAAGCTTTAAGTTACCCGACATTCGTCTTCTCAGGGTAGGGAAAACCTCGGAAAAAAACCTTACCCGGATAAGCGAGATTCGAACTGGCGACCTCTTGAACGTAAGGCAGACACGCTAACCATCACGCTACAGAGGCGGGCGACACGTCAACAATTAAACACCTCAAAAGTTAATGATAAATCGAACAGATTATACGCGAACTGGGAAAGAATCTCAGCAACGGTTGAACCCAATGACTACCTAACATTTCAAAATTAAAGCAAGTGGAAAAGAAAGAGAAATGGAACATAAAAGTTTAAAATAAATAAAAATAAAAGAGTAGCTAAACAAATTAAATAAAAAGAATGAAAGCCTTGAGTCTGGCAAAACATCCTGAAATAGGAAGAAATCCGTGGGCAGACTCTGGAGGAGATTGGTGGAAGGTGTTTGAGAATGGAGAATGGATTTTAAAGTGTGCAACAAGAGGAAGAAAATGACGTTATGAATTTAAAAATATATGTAATACAAGTTTAATTCTAATAGTGTGTCATTTATGCAACTTAGGAAAGTATTTTATATCTTCAAAACTATGCACCGCAAATGGTCTGCATATCTGCTGTGACAATCTGCCAGCCTGAGATGCATATCGCCAGATGAACTTCGTAACGTTTCAGCTGGAACACCATTAATTTCTCTGGACATTTTTCTTAATTATGGACGATTGACTAAATGTCGAACTACCCTCAGAGAAAGTCGTTATAGACCGAGAAACTAGGATGCCAGATAATCTCTCAACCTTTCAAAATGACTTTGTTCCCAAAAAGTCAGCGCATGTCATGTCAAATCAAAATGTTATGGACATTTTAGCAGTGTGTTTCTAGCACCATATTTCGACTGCTCGTGCACATAACTTAAGACAACATTCACATCCGAAATGTTAGACGTACTTTGATGATATACGTACGTCATAGAATGTTTTCACAGAATGGAGGCCATTTCTTGAACATGATTTTTAAGAAGTGTTTTGTATAAAATGATTTATTATTGGATATCATATGTGTATTAATTTACGTAATCAATGTAATAAATGCTTATTCCATGTAAAATTGGTTTTGAATACTTTTAATTGTATACCGGTAAGTGGCTGAAATTTATGTAGCCAAAGGGTTGCTGAAAGATCTTTTATTTAGGCGGCCATAAATAAAACTACTAAAGAAATAATCATCCTCTAATAGCAAACCCTTTCTCGTGTCCTAGACGACGGTGTAAGTTAATACTGAAACAGCGTGAGAAAACTTATCCAAGAATTAGCCCCGATCACGTTGTGACCATTTCTATGATTTATGGATCCGGCTAAACGCGATTAACTACACACACGAGGACATAGTCTTGGAAAAAGAAAAGAATTAATTATACTTAAGCGCCCTTGTACCTCCAATATGCCATTACACACGTACACAGGGAGAGGTGGTTCAAAATCAGAATCTTTGGACATCAAATATCTCCCCCCAAGCTCTTCTTTCTCCTCCCACTGCGGTGATAGAACATACTTTCACGTAGCCGCTTCTGTTTTTCTAGAAATTTCGATAAAGGCGAGGCCCTTGAAAAATTATATAAGCTATAGGATGTGTATCTCATTAATTGAAACATGGTTCCATTCCGTAGCTTAGTTAATGAGAAAGAAAATCGGTTATCTCCCATAGCACTCTTCGTGGCTCTCAGTAATGAAATTTCATCAAATCTTTTCACTGATACCCGGGCCATTCCGTGCGGGCGGACCCCAACATAATTGCTAAGGACGAACGCTTCAATGTTGTGTAATCTATATCGCTAAAGAGTTCAAGAAGTCCGGACAAAACTTGTTTCTCACCTCCATCTTAGTGTTATTAATTGTAATCTTCACTGTGCTGTGTACAAGAATCTGATATTGACATCCAGCGCTGGCTGGCTGGTGGTAAGGTATAAATGAACAGCGGTTTAATCGTCACGGCAAATGTTTTTTGTTTTAAATGCTCCATGTGGATTGCTGTAGATCTTCGAGACGATGCTACGGCAGTCATCTTCTGGTTACGTAGCAAATGCTTAAGATGACAGGCTTCCGAATTGTTTATAGGATGTAGATAATTTCCAATTGGTTCAGTTTTACTTCAGCAGTGGACGTGACTGCGGAATGGACCAAGGCTCTTCTTTCTGTCTTCTAGAAGGCGTTTAATTCTTCTGTTACTGCACTGTAAGCTTCGTATTTGTTTTTATTATAATTTTGGCTCTAGAAGAATTATTTTAGTACAATTTCGCATTCATTTTCTTGTAATTACTGTCATTATTTTAACGCTATTTGACAGGTCATTTTTAACTCTTTCTGCAAATTATTTGCCACTTGTTTCTCAATTTAGAAATGCAAAATTGCAAGATATGTTTTAATTTTGAGAAGCTTAAATTGCCTACACAATTTAAACAAACAGAAGGATCACATTAACAATCTATTTAATAATATTTCATATATTCTTGACATACAATGCTAAATTTCTAACACAGAAATCGTATTTTTGGTACAAAAACTTTAGGGTTACCAATTGTAGCAGTTAATTACGGAACCCCTCTTACAATAATTGTGCAAGGTTCTCATACCCTAAATAGGATTACGTGACAAACATACCTACATTTTTATAAAAATAAGTCAGATGTATTCTGCAAGTTATTTAAAGCAGGCTTCATTTATAACTCTTATTAATTATAACAAATATTATCTGAAATGCTTGTAATGCACATTTGTAGCTATATGGAAGCATGTAAGATGTAAGTGCGATACTCAAATGTTCATAAAGAAGTTTACATGTATACTGGACTTGATATTTTGAATACTCTTTGTATCATTAGTTGAGAAACAAAAGAACAGATACAAAATCTTATAAGTGTATAGCTTGAAACCCTGCAAACAACAGTACATATCTTGTAAGGCGGCTAAAAAACAACCTGTAGGTTTTAAAGTGTTGTACAGTTTTTCTGAAGTAAGGCTTTGTCTGTCAGCTATGGTTTTAGAGTCGCATGAAATTCACTCTAAACGCAACAGTCTTCATAAGTTATTCACATAAAGTTCAAGATATACCTGCAGTTTCTTGTATTAAAATATCATACATGTGGTATTTTAATCAAAATCATTAGTTATTTTAGGAAAATACAAAATAACGTATAGCTTTCCTTGTAAAAGTTGGTTTGAAAAATCTTAAGCATTATATTCTTGGAAGATGAGTTTAAATATCGGGTTTGATATTTTCCCAGTTTTCGTTAAAATAACTGAAACATACAAATACTCGTCCTAACAAACGCTAAAGCTTAGAGGAAAATTTGTACTTAATGAATACTTGTGCAAGATTGAAATGTTATTGCCTTGAAGATCAACTATTGTGTGTGGTGTGAATTCGATCATTCATAGGTTTGTCTATCCTTATGACAATTCAACAGTAGGTAATTCACTCTAAACCGACACTTTCTTTACTTAAAAGTCTTCTCACATTTTCTCTGGAATTATGATACTAACATATTTAGTGGAGCGTGACAGAGAAACAATCCAAAAGCACTATTAAGCAAAATGTTACACAAGTGATTAAATTGGTAACACCAGAACTAACTACTTCATTCATATTCGACTTTTTCGATTAAAAATGCATACAATACGAGTATCAACAAATGGTCTTCTGTTATTGCATTAACAATCTTGACATCTGAGTGATATAAACCAAATAAAGGCATGAGCTGCTATGTTGTCGCTAATACAGCTATTGTGAAACAGTTATTCCAAATAACCTTTGGATCCTATCATTTGAGATAATTTCTTACATAGGTATTTCGTACTGCTCGTGGTTTGGGAAATGATGCACAAATCATAAATTACTCGTGATATAATTGATGAAATATTATGGCACCGTCACATTTAACGAATTATTCCCGAAATACTAAAAAATGTCTTCTGTAGACAAACTTTCGATTTAGTATTATTTGAAGCCCGTTCTTACAACATACTACACCACAGGCGTTCGACACTAATGATAAATGAAATGATTGGGAAAGGAAATTTGAGAATAAAACATTCTAGGCACGTTCCAGCAAACATTTAGAATACCTTTCTGGCTTTGGAAGTTACGGGGATTGAGAAATAGCTGAAGAAGTACCTCAGTCAGGACGACGGTCCTGGAGGGATTTGAACCACAAACCTCCCGATTATGAATACGCGCCTTCCGATTTAGTGTTTTTTCAAATAGTTAACAAATAGTTTTCAAAAAGTAATGATTGCTCAGTAACAACTAAAACGAGTATATAGCCAAACATTCAACAACAGAGAGTATTTAAATTCGTATGATATTGATAATCTAAATAAGAGCAAATAAATTAGATAAATTCAAATTACTTTATTTGCGATTACAGCACTTAAAGCAGATTGCCTTATTCCAGAAGTAACACTACCAACGGGGGGGGGGGGGGGGGGGGGGCGGCGGTTACTACTGGTAACCTTCATGTTTATAAAGGTAATGTTAACTATTCCTTTTTTTACATGAATCACATTATTCCAACGGGATAGTACTTCATGACCACTTAGACATTTTATTATTTCTCAGGAAGACGAACTTTGAAACAAGTACGCAATTCAGTAGTAAGAACAATGATTGTCATTAACTATTAACTGCATGCCTTTAATAAAAAAATTAAAAGACGGAAAATTAAAAAATTACAGAAGGTGAGCATAAAGTAACCACCCCCCTGGTAATGGGTTTAACAGGTAAAAAACACAAACAATTTTGACATTATTGAATTTGCGATTGCGTATAAAAGAAAGCTTATATGATTGATTAAGCTGAAACTGTGAGTGACATTTATTATGACTATTTTACGGATAAAATACATATAATATGCCATTGCTACATAACGTGTCCAAAATAAAACGTTATGTTCAAAAACAAATCACATTAGAAGTAACTGCAAAATTCTAAAATAATGCATGATCTCAAGAGCAGAAGTTATATTAACACAATAAAAGTAAAACTCTTTGAAGAAACTATATTTCAAATGAATGACTTTTGTCTACACCTTACAGCTGATATTGTGTTCTGCATCCCTTGGAATCTGTAACAAATGATGGACGGGTAAAGATTGTCACTTACTTTGAACGCAATCAAGTTAGGATTGGCTGATGTCCAAGGTTTTCTTACAAACTACTGCATCATAATCATGTTTACATCATATGAGTGGAATATTCTAGCGAAAAGCTTCAGAACTTCTCCGTGCTGGCATTTTTGTTTTTCCCCACACTAGTGACGTGTTAACTATATTATTTACGCTATTTATTTAAAGCATTTTTATTAAGTTTGCTCTCCCCTTAATAAGTGTAATGGATGATTGAACAGTGCACCTAAACATTAGCAAATTGCTTACTCTAATGAAATAACGTTATTCTCATTACATGCAGAACTGGTTTTACGAGAATCGTGTTAATAAAGATTACTTTCAATGTTTCTGGGACTATGTTTTCTCCCAAGAAATCATGTAGAGCGTATTTTAAAAGCGACAGTATGAAGTTTTTATGGTTAAGGCGATTTATCCTCAGAAGAAGTTTCGAAAAAAAGGCCAGAGAAAGGAAACTTTGATCAGGTGTTATAAGGCCATAATAAAATCAGGTGTTATAAGGCTGCAGTGACTTAACCGATGCGATGCGTTTCATAAGTACACTTAGCTGTCATAGGGGCTTATGCATGCAGAATTAGCAATTTATAGCAATAGTACTAATAAGTATGATAGTACGTAAAACGATTGTCAGCTTTAAATTTTCTTTGTCAGAAACAGCACGCTGTTTTATTCTATTTCATTGTAAAGTTAAAACAAAACAAAAACCCATTTTATTGTTGCACAAGTTTAAGTTATTCTGAGATCAATCCTTTAACACACACACACACACACACACACACACACACACACACACACACACACACACACACACACACACACACACACACACACACACACACACACAAAAAAAAAAAAAAAAAAAAAAAAAAAAAAAAAAAACGGTAAGCTGATAGGAAGTAATAAAAATATGTTATATTCACATGCCTTTCTTTGCCTACTCCATAACAAACTATACGTAAAAGGTTTATTCTAACTACTTTAGTTAATCGAGAGAAGCATGTGTAGAAAGGCTATTATTTTACATTTCCCTGCTCTTAGTTCAAGATCTGATTGCTATGATGGGAATACAATAGCGTAAGCAACAGTTAAATATTTTTAAAAAGTGTCGCTGTATAATGACATTAAATATGCGTTCTATTTGCATGACCAAGGAAACAAAAAGAGAGATAAAATATAGTAAGGACTTCCCATTTGAAAAGGATATTAAGCATTGAAAAATTCAAACAAGAAATATATTAGAAATGGTTAACGCCACAAAAAATTTATTTAATATAAATTGTGCGCAGCAAGATGTTTATCTCTTAATGTTTACCAGTTATGCAAAAGTCATACCGAATGAATAGGACCTCAAAGACTACTTTTATAATATTCAAGGTATACATTCCATTTGCTACGAAAATATCTTAAACATATGTTATTTCAAACAAAATTGTGAGCTGTTTGTGAGAAAATCAAGCTTTTCTAAAAAAATATTCTGTGGCACGGGTAGTTTGACTTCGAGTGGGGCTTTATATTCAATACAACCCTTTGTAGGAAACAATTTTTATTATGTTTTATTTTTCAAAAGAATAATATATTGGCATTTCATAGATGCTATTTAGCAACTCGCTTTTTAAAGATTTGACTATCGCTTAATCGCTTTAGGTATTTCTCTTGTATACACAACTAAAATGTGTAATAAATCAATTTCGGAAAATGATTAACATGAAGCACATATAAGAATGAGTTTTTGTAAGAATAGATTGTTGAAGAGTGAGTAGGGAAAATTAAGTGAATGTAACAGTTCCTTTTTTTCTATTCGGAAGTTTGCTCCACTAGACCAGTATTTTTATATGAAAAATTGAGTATCAATTACGTTTCCTGCTTCAAGAATCCTGATTTGGGGGGCCGGTTGATCTTATAACTCGTTTTGTAAACCGTTGCCTGCTGAACCACGCTGAAGCTTAGCTGAGTTAAACATGTTGCACTAGTATTTTCTCCAACCACTTATTTCTATCTTGTGACTGATTTCTTTAGTTTCTACCCTTTCTAATACTTTTGTACTATTGCAAATAAAACAAATGTTTCGCCTAAAAGTTTTACAGAGATTTCTCCGTAAATACACGCTTTGAAACTATTTGAATAAAAAATCTGATGTGTTGCACTCGTATGACTTTCTCCACTCTTGCACTAAGCATTCTTACTATTTCTATATCTTCTTCGTGTTTGTTGAGATAAACATTTGCAGGAATTATCTTATTGCTTATTTCCTTGTAGGTGTAAGGGGAATATAGGAGTATAGTAGACTTTAAGCGATAGTCAAATCTTTTAAGCCTAAAAATTCCGTTCTATTTGCACGTAAGATATAAAAAAGAATAACGATCTTCTATTTGACGAAAGTTTAAATATTCCAAAACTCACAAAAATAACAAGGAATATCTCCGAAATGATTCACTCCACAAAACAAATTCATTTGGACATAAATTGTGTGTTTTAACGAAATTTACATTTTTTGTATAGTAAGATTTGGTCTATCTCTTAGGGTTTACTAGTTATTCAAAAGTCATCTAGAGTAAATGTGATTACCAGCTAGAAAATTCAAAATATAAATTTCATTTCTCATAAAAATATCTTAAACATATGGCATTTTCATAAAAATTATTAGAGCCATTTTTGAGAAAATCAAAATTTTCGAAAGGAATTTTCTTCAGAATCTTCGTGTCGTATCCTTGAAGGATATTAAAGTTAAATGTCAACATTGGTTTTTAACCGACTTTTAGTTTTTGAGTTATGCTATCTAGAGACTGACACACACACACACACACACACACACACACACACACACACACACACACACACACACACACCGACGGACCTTTTTCTAAAAATGCTTTCTTTTGGATTCAGGAGACCTCAAAACATATATTTCCGGCGAAATCTTGACATGGACTTTTTGAGTAGAATACAATACTTACTCTACTTGCTGTAAGTAGTAGAGAAAGTAAGAATAGAGATTTTAGGAAAAGTTTCGCACGCGCGAGCATGCGCATACACACATCGATATTTTCTCAAAATGAGTTTTATGTTCAGAGGACCTCAAATCGTGTATTTCCGTAAATCTCTAAATAAAATTTTGGATGGAGTACTACACTTCCTCTACCTACTATAATAAAATTAGAGAAAACAAAACTTGGCAATTCTTATGACGGCACAAGTCATCAGAACCCGTTACTACAAAAACAGTAACATGTGAGGGAAATGTGTAAGGTATGGTGGTCAATTGCTAAATCGAGCAAGAATATATCTATATTCCGTTTTAAAAATAAAGGAATAATATGTATGAGTTCATTAATTTAACAGAAAAGGAAATGGTAAACAATAAGTCTTCTCAGCTCTGAGAGTGCCCAGATTTCAATATTGAAACCGCAAATGAGCATCCAGCACTGAAAGTATATGCCAGTCATGGAGATGAAAATTGGGAAAGAATTTGTACTAGTATTAATAATCGAAAAATACAAAACCTAAGAAAAATGTGGTGGCTTAATAAAATAAACCTTTTAAAGTTAATTGATGGAAATTTTTCAAAAAACAAACTTTTCCTAATTTCTTGATGTAAATGAGGTTTTTAATAACCATTTTAGAATGTTTTATAGAAACATTAAAGCATCATGTTTATTAATTTAATTCAATTTTCTAAGCTAATAACCCAACATAATGGTTGTCGTACAAATATAACGCAATATGCTTTGTAAATTGTGTTCGCACATCATCAGGATATACTGATGAAATATACTGGAAGGTAGTCTCCTTTGTGGAAAATAAAAACAAGAATATTGAATTATTCTCTTATCATCCTCGAAACGTTTGGCGAATAGCATTTGTTTCTCAGAAGGAGGCCAGGACTGTCTTTACCAGGTTTGAAACCTTTTTGGTTTCACAGTGTTTACAATCTTCCGAAATTATAACTTGTTTATAACTTTAAAAATCTAGTCCTTAAAGTTGAACTTAACAAATTTCATTATTTCCAAATTAAATTTTATTGAATTCAGAATTCTTTTGTTTCACAATCAGTTATTTTACACAATTGCAAAGTAAGCAATTTATCTACAAATGGCTTCAGGTTTGTAAGCAAGACTGCATATTCATAATATTTGTGAGAAAAAAAAAATACAGACAAAAAGGTATGCAATTTCTGAGTTAGTACACCACAAAATTTACTGAAGACTACATATTTAGTGCAGAACAAGTGATTCGGATAATGAAGTTAACCTTGAAAACATAAATATTAAGGTTTAGAATTAACGTTTCGCATCTGTGTATGAAAACTGAGAGATTTGGAGTGAGTTCTTTAGCAATTTAATTACTATTGCAAGATAATGGACATCATTCAATAGACACAGGCAGAAGTGAAGCCTTAACCTCAAAACAACAACCATGTGTTGCTTTGCACTGAATAGGAGCTGCTAGTTTCATGCAATAGCAGGTATGTGACAATAGAATTGTTAGTTCAAAATGTCAATAGTTGCCAGCATATTGACATATGTTAAGCGCGATTTATCTGTTATTCTTTATGTGAAGAGTACAAAAAGTATTATAAACTGAACTATGTATATTATGTATGTTCTTGCTCTTCGCCAATTCTAAGTCCCGCCATATTGTGGATTTTCTTCCATTTACTACTTTTCAGGGTTTTGGTGATTAAGGAAAACTTACCAGACAGTATAGCTTTCTCCTCGTTAATTTTTTTATAAAATAACCATTTTCTTTTCGTTTATGGGTTTCATGTTGCCAGGTTGAACTTAGAATTGCAGATCCCGCGTTCGCACTTTAACCAATCAACCCATTGTGCAACACAATAAAGCACATTCTGCAAACGATTAATCAAATCGCAGTCATCAGCATATCCAATATGTTGACACTACTAAAGTGTGAGAATTTGTAATTGTGTGTTGTTAATATTTTATATCTTTAAATATTCATATGCAATTAAATAGCTTTATACCGTGTATTTCAGCTTATAGAAACGGTTCCTTATCTGGAAACATCTTAAATCTTTAGTGGGTTTTGTTAACGTGTGGTTGGCGACGCTTTGAAAGAGGAATGCGATAGAATGTTTTCGTCTGTCAATTGTTTATTTGGATTACTAAAGTACGTAAAACTTTACAACTTAACAAACTTTTGATGTAAAACAGAGTATAACACATTTGTAGGTTTGAATATGTAAATTGTAAATATTGTAAACAGGGCACTGGAGCGAGTTTCAGTGGAGTCCAAACGACCTAATTAGTCAAGTTCAATTTCCTCACCCACACCCGCTGGATGTTTAAAATGCGAAAGACAGAGCAGTGTGCGCAAAGCAACGCTAAAAGGTTACAAAATCTGTCAGTATGGCTAGTCTTTCCACTCTAAAATGAAGAATGGAGTAAAATGGGCAGACAAAATATGTAAAGGAGCTGTTTTGGAAATATGAGTGGAAGAGCGAACTATATTGAAATTGCTCGGAAGTAGCGGCTAAGACACTGAAAATGAAGAAACTAAGAAACTATGCGCTGGAAAAATCAACAGAAGGTACCAGATGACAAATAGTGCGAAAATCAATTATTCATTCTGTGACTTATCCAGTTTTTCAACTGCCATCTAATGATGTACAACTTTCAGTAGATTTCGCTAGCTCATATGCCACCTCACTTTCCTCGCGACATAATGAAGACGCAGTACGGCAGCCTCTTCTTCCGGGCAGTTCACTCTCTGGGGACTCGAATACAATCGTCTCTAATTACATGTAATAACAGCGCTCCTGCACTGGTATCAGTTGTAACAAACTTGCTCGAAGAACAGTGCTTTTCGTCACACCGATAACGCACCCATACTCACTTCACTAGACTGACTTTGGAGAGCGCTCGCTTATACAGCTGCTGGAAATTTCTTCAGTTCCGAAACGTTCGAGATGGAGAAACTTCTAGCAGATCATGGTTATCTGGCGGTAACGCTTCCGATGTTTACCTGGGAAGCGAGCCGCTTATCTATTTACCACTCCGAGCGCCTTTGCCGACCTTCCGATAACCTTAGGTTCTAAATCTTGGTACCTATCTAATTTTAACATCTTCCAAGGATGCGACACGAAGATTTCCTAAGAGCCTCTGCCCAAACCCTTTGTATGGAAAAACCTTTCGAAAACTTAGATTTTCTCAAAAACGACTCTAACGATTTTGATAGCAATAACATATTATTTAGATAATTTTCAATTTATATTTCATTGTACGATACGCCAAGTACATTGTATAGTCAAGGGTTTTAAAGAGCCTATCTAATGAGTTATGTGAAATCCTATTGATTGTTTTAACTCTACCTTTGTATCCACACTCAATGATATGATAATGCTAACATTTGTTCATGTATATTTTTAAGCTATACTTTCTCGAAGGCTGTTTGCTAGGGACTTGGTTGGTTTGGAGACAAGAGGCTGGAAAAGTTGATCAAACGACCAGAAAAAGTCACGAAAAAATCAAAGTTCAGAATAGACAGAAGCGAACCAGGCACTTCCGAGTGCGAACCTCACACGTTATCGCAGAGCCATCTTTCTCAGTATATGAAGTATAAAACACTTTAGTTAACACATAACTGTAAACCTTAAAACAATACGCTATAAGCACTTTTATACTCCGTGTCATAGTTTCACTTAAAAGTTGCAATATTTAGTAATGAAACTCTTTTGATTTCCTCCCTTTCAAGTTGCATGATAGAAATAATGATAATCACCGACCTTAAATTTAGCTTAGATACAAAGTGGCACGGGTGACCTTATAAAACTCGAATGACAATTTACTTAATTTTAATTCCTCCACCACCCCCATACAATTCTTTATGAAATTATTCTACAATACTCAACATACTACAATACTCCTTCCGGTGCACTTCCAAGCTCTGGAAATGAACGTGTGGACCGTGCGGGTAATATATCCTTTGGCAGTGAAATAATTATTCGAAAAGTCCAGTTATTTTTACTGTCTCTACTTCTTAGAATATGATAAAGGTGATCTAACGGCATTTTTCAAAATAAAAACTATTCTAATTATTGCACAACTACAAATTGTTTTAATAGAAACAGGACCATTTATTCAAAAAAATTGAAAATAAAATCTCGTGAAATAAAATACAAGCACAGAAAAAAAAAATAGTTGAAGCATATTACAATGTCTGTTTGCTCCGTCCGTTGGAACAAACGGACCTCGCGGGGCAAATGGACACCATTTATAGGCACTGTCATCACTCGTAGAATTATGACACACAACGTGGTATCAGTGTGTAGAATTGAGGCACTGCACCCAGTCCTCTCCTTCCTTTTAACAGTATTGGTATTCCTTGCAGATATCCTCCTTCGCATAGGCAAGATTTCCCGACTTTCGCTGCCTTTTCCTTTTCAACGCGGGCAGTTTTTTTTTTTTTTTTTTTTTTTTCTTTTTTCTTTTAAGTTTTTATGTTAGTTATAAGTCTGACTTGTTCTGACAGATTCTCTGGATTTCATTTTAGTTCCTTATTTATTTTCAATGTCCAAGGAAATTGTTGGAGGAGAGCTTAGCTGTTCGAAGTTTGTTGGGGGTGCAGAACAGTGATGCCTATGTGAAAGATGAAAGGGCGGATTTGCCTAGACCTACTGTCCGCTGAGCTATGACGCATTCAAGGGATTTGAAATTAGAATCTCTAATGCTTTGCTGCATGAATGAATGAAGAGTGAATGCTTCAGGCACAAAACGAAGGAGATGAGAGTAGAGCAACAAGGTGACGCCTTAGTTCATAAGAGAATAAAAGATTGGCATCACTGGTGTAGAAGGTTATGTTTTCATTGTTTAGGATTTCGTCCTAAATTTTCATGTGAAGATGAACATAGAACTGAATTTAACTTCATTAAATACACGTAAAATAGGAATCTTTGTGTGAGATTCATATGATTCACATACATATTTGTTTAAAATTGTATTGAACTAATTGCGAGACGAAAAATGCGCTGACTTTTTGCCCTACCCGAACCGTGTCCGTCTGCTCCACTGTGAAAGACTAAATTATTTTGTTGTTTAACGACGCTGTCAATTGCGTCGCCGGTGTGCCGGAATTTCGCCCACAGGAGTTCTTTTATATACCAGTAAATCTACTCACAAGGAGCTGTCGTTTTTAAGCACACTTAAAAACCACCAGTCTGGACCGGATTTGAACCCACGACCTTGGAATCAGTTGGTCAGCGTCTACTGGTACCAAGGTCGCGGGTTCAATAGAAAATAACTCGGAAGGCAGACGGACTGGGGCTATGTACATCTCGTCATCGATGCCCACTTCTGTATCGTGGTGGTAGTCTGTCTACCTCACATCCAAGAGGTCTCGAGTTCGAATCTTGCTTAGGGTGCGAGGTTTTTTCCGAGGTTTTCCCTTATCCTGAGAATACGAATGTCGAGTAACTTAGTTCTATGGACCTCGGGCTCATTTGAGTATCATTTCACCCATTTCCTTCACCGTTTGATCTCATACTACGTTGCAGGACGTTAAAAAAACTCCCATTAACTAGAACATTCGTTGACGTCTTTGTGTTCCATAAAAATCTTGTGTGTAACGGATGAAATCTTACAGTTCAAGTAACAAAATGAAAAATATATCTTAAGTGTTTCGTTTCTGTTGCTAAATTGCACGTTTCCTTTGACAAAATCACAATTTGACCATACCACTCTAACGTACGCAAGGCTTCTCAGTACACAGAGATGCCAACATCGGTAAGCAAAATACACATTTTCTTAGTGGGTGTCCGTCTGCCCCCATGTGCGTTTGCCTCATCGTTACCTAAGTAGAGAAAGTCCACCCAAGATTCTATATCCAAATTTCATGGAAAATACTTGTTTTTAGTCCTGCCGAATAAAAAGTATTTTTTAGAGAAGGGTTCGTGCACGCGCCTGAGAACACTAACTCAAAAATGAAAACTCAGAAAAACACCAAACTTGGTATTGAAACTACCACAGGAAGACTTCCAAGCAGATCCCTACACCTTAAACTATCCTTTGCGTAGAAAATGTTGCACAATTTTTATTTTCTAAAAAATACTTTAACTATTTTAATTAAAACACTATATGATTAAGATATTTCGGTACAAATATATAGCTTCTATTTTTTTGGAGTAGTCTTTCAAGTTCTTCTCATTTTGCATGGTAAACCGTAAGAGAAAGACAATATCTTACTAAATATGGATAATGTAGATCTGATAAAGCGCACACCTTATGTTACAATCATTCTTTTTGTAGAGTTAACTGTTTCTAAGATATTCTTTGTTAGTGATTTTACATTTTGGAATAGCTAATTTTCTCAAATGGGAGGTTATTGTGCTTTGCCCTTTTGTCCATGAAAAGCAAATGAAATCTCGAAGCCATTGCATAGTAACTCGCTCTTAAATATTTGACTATCGCTTAAAGCTTGCTATACTCCCTCAGTCTCCCTGTACCTATACGGAAATACTTAATAAAGCTATTTCTGCAAATGTTTATATGACTTAACAGGAACCAGATGGACTATTGTGGTCTGTAAGAATAGTTTTACAAAGTTGAATAGAGAAAGCCATATTAATGCAACGCGTTATATTTTAAGACTATTCCAGTCATGCCGGATTATCACTCCTTGGTTGTGGTATTATAGCTTTGGTTGTATCAGCTCCTCCTTGCGGTTCCTCCAGCTTAAACGTTTTCTTACGTTTCTGAACATCGGAAGTATCCATGTGCTGTAAAACAATAGAGGGCCATACAAAATGGCAGGAACAATATTTTTCGAATATTCTATTGAGGATATTGATATTTTAATTGAAAAAGCGAAGTAAAATAAACTCGGAAAAGAGCAGGCATGTGTATGGGAATAGTTTCGGTTGTTTTGCAACTAAATTCGTTTGCACTATTAATATTAAATATTAATAAATAAATGACTTATTCATTATTTCGTGGCATACTCCAAACAAATGCCACTTGAGAGTTACATTTGGGCTTAGCGCTAGCAAAATTATCGTCATATGAAACCCTCTCGTGGTATTACTACAGATAACCTCAGAAGGTAAACTTTAGAACCTTTGTACCTTCGCGTTGGTCCCATAATAATTTAGTAACATAAAGGCTACGCAGTTTTCACATAGTTGGAAAACTTAATATGCATACAATGAAAAAGGATGACTAGGGTTCCCATTCCCAAGCTACCAAAATAAATGTTTTGAAAATGGCACATGGTCTGTAACCACCGAGTCATCCTTGTTTGTTTATAATAAAACAAGTTTGAGTAATTGCTGATGATAGCTGACCATGAATTTCTCTGTTTCTGCGATGATTTAGTATGTGGCAGTAATGAACTCCATTACAGCTTATGCAGTACATACAACAAAGGGGTCATTAAACGTTTTGGCTTAAGCATATGTCATTATAAGCAGATGCGATAGTCTCTTGCTTAGCCGTGTCTTAAGTTTCCTCAAGTGCTAACATATGAACATTTATGAATAATGTTTGGAATGAAATATCGGTAGCTTTTTTCATACTACTTGCTATTACTTGCATATAGCATCAGAACTATTTAATTTCATCCTAACGTACGAAAACGTACATTCTGAGACTCCCAGAATTTAAAAACAAATTCGAAAATGGCCCTTGTGAGAGTTCGTGCGTCTTTGAAAGCAAAACTCAAAACCGAAGAGTCAATTAAATGCTAAACTTTGTATTTAAACACAGTATCTTCCAAGACAGCGACACAGAAGATATCCAAGTATACAGTTTGCTTTATTTCTTGAAAAACGGCTCTAATAATTTTGATTAAAATACTGAAGATATCATTAAGATGTTTGTTTCACAAATAAAATATATAATATGAATTTTCTGGGAATAGCCTGTGAAATTCTCTTCATTCTGTAGACTCGTATAACTGTTCAACCGCAATAAACAAAACAAAACTTTGCTCCGGAAGAAATTTATGGTAGATGTCGTTAAAGTAGACTACTTAGTCAAATAACTTTTTATATAGTTAACCATTTCACCATGTTCTTTGCTATTGGTTTGAATTTTCAAACAATTTTATCAACTAGGAAATGTTATCCGTTTTATTTCTCGTGGTCATCCAAAGAGCATGGCATTTCAAATCCATCACATATCGACCTGTTCCTTAAATATCTGCTAATGCTTTACGCAATGTGTAAATGAAACTTCTGGATTAACAAGAAACAAATTAACGCTGCCTTGTTTCTCGTAATGACATGTAAAGAGTATGGATTTCAAAGCAAGTATGTAGTGACCTGCTTTTTTAAATTGTGACTATAGTTTCAGCTCCATATTGGAATTGTACTGCAAAGAAATGCGCAAACGTTTATGGCCATTACTATAAAATAGGAAAATAAACTTTGCAAGTATAACTTGTAGAAGATATATAAAGGTATTGTATAACACCTGAGATTTATTGTGTGATAAACGCAGAGGACAGTTCCTGACAAATTTGTAGTTGAAAATATTTTTTTAAAAATTACCGTGTTTTCATTAGCAATATCTTTGAGCTGATGTTAGCGGAAGACGGAAATAATGAGCACTAACAGGTTTCTAAGGTCGAAGCAGCACAAAAAGTTTGGGTTTTCTTAGCAAGCGTGTTACAAAATATTAAAATTGAAGGTTGAAAAGCTGCATTCCACATATTCTAAGCTGTGTTTTGGTAGGGACTGGCTCTTCAAGATTTGTAATTAGATATTAGTGGCTATGTTACTTTTAGTTCAAATTATACCACGGGATACCGCGCCATGGCGTAGTGGGCTGATGTTGTCGTGATGCAGCTTTTTCTGCTTCGTACGCCTCCGTAAAGAAAAAACTGCAGCCGAACACCATGTTTAGACTCTACAATACAGAGAGCGTCCCTGGAATTACTCGTTTACCATCATCACACCAACTCCATGATTAAACGCAAGCTCTTATGAGCCTCTTTGTTTTTAAAAAATCGTTCTTTATGCTGCCTACGTTGTTATGTGTTTATACGAGTTCAATGAATTGTTTATACTGTTAGCAATTTCTGCATGCTTTCAGCTTTTGCGTGGGTACATTTCGTGCAATTCAGTTTTACTAAAGTGATTTTTACTTTCTTTATCGCTTATTTACCTACTATCTTATTCCACCATAATTACAGCTTCTGCTGAAAGTTTAGGGACACCCAGTGATATTTTGAAATTTTTTCTTAATGCATAACATTATACTTTATTATAAATTCATAGCATATTGCTTCAATCATACATTTTACAGATAATTTAATACTTCATTGAGTCTCCTATTTCTTTCAGACTCAGTAAATTTACTCTTTTAGGATACTCTTTACAACATTCCTACACTCTTGCATGGCAATGTTATTCCAAGATGTGGATAACGCCTCTCGAAGTTCTTGGCGGTTTTTCGGTCTGGGGGCAGCTACTCCTTTACCTTCCGATCTCATATGGATATAACTGCCATAAGTATATTCTCCCGGCGGAACGATGCAACCCTTGGCCTACCACTTCGCTCCAGTTCTGAAAATTTTTTATTTTCTGTGCCACACACGCTTTGGTTATCCCTAGTTGAATTTCAATATCTCTGTAACTTGCCACAACTATGGAAACCAATCGCTAGTCATTTAACATCGTTCTTCGCGTTTTTTACGAGTAGTCTTTCCACTCGCTCTGGTGCTAGTTTAAACTCCTTTGTCCAATTTATTTTAAAGCAATAAACATTAGGCCAATTGTTGATAATCAATATATGATAACAATGCCATATTTATGAATATTCCTCTATACTTTCCCTTCAGAAAAAAAAATAAAATCGACATTCCATATATTTTCATGGTTACATTTCCAAAAAGATTTAAAATTAGATTTTTTCGGTTTTTCTAAAACTAAAAAGAAAAAAAATCACAACTCCTTAAAAATAGTGACATCTACATATTTTATTTTAAATTAACGCTTTAATAAGATGATTTCTTTTACGAAACATAAGGTCACTGGACAACATAGTTTAGGGACAGAGTGTATTTCGGTGAAATATGCAGGTGTCCTTAAACTTTTGTTAGGAGCTGTGGATGATATTTGAAACAGCTTATATGAATGTACAGGTTTTTAATGAGTACTTCTTTTTATTTATATGGGTGACAAATTACCCTAACTATTCTACTTATCACCTCTTTGCTGTGGTATTATCGCTTTGGCTATTTCTCCTTGCGGTTCCGCCAACCTAAACATTTCCTTACGTTTCCGAACATCTGAAGTATCCATGCGCAGTAAAAACATTAGTGGGTCAATAAAAATGGCAGACAAAAGATTTCGCAAATATTCTAGTGAGGATGTTGATATTTTAATTGAAGAGGCTAACTCAAAAAATATGGAAAAGAACAGGTTATGTGATGAAATTAGTTTCGAATGTTTTGCAACGAAAGAGGTTATGAACTCACAGCGGAAACACCAACTGAACATATTTCTAATATCATAAGAGAACGGACTGTAAACATGAAGAAATCAAATGAATTATTAATTATTTCACTGAATACTATGAAGAAATACCTCTCGAGCATTTTGTATTTGGCATAATTATCTTATAATTTGCGCGCTTCGCTCTACAAAATTATCATCATATGAGGTATTACTAGAGATAATGCTTGTGTAGCTGTGTATGTACTATCTAGTTGTTTTACTGACAAATACTTGTGAATTATATTTTATGCCTGTTTGAAAGCTACTTAAAAGTTTGTGTATTGAAGAACTGACAATGGATACTATGCTAATCAAATAACTAAATGAGACGTGGTCATAAAAGCCTATTGAAAGTGTAAAACAAACCTCAATTTGTATTTGTATACACATATTATGTTAGTGTTATGATTGCTGCGAAGATTTGCTTTGTTTCTGAATTATCCCTGCTTTGTTTTTGTTTATTTTTCATATTTGCGGTACATAATATGTATTGTATGTACATATGCAGCTATACTGTATGACATGTGCAATGTTCACAGGCCTTTATAGCAACTACTGAACTCGCTGAACGCAGTTCAATCCAATTCTATGCCTTAGGTCGTTGACCTTTTCAGCCTCACTCCCATCTCTGCATAGGTCTTCCTATCGACCTACTTCCTTATCATCTTAGTTGTTAGTCTATTTGTTTCCATTCTGTTAAGATGGTCTTTTCATTTCTGTTTATGCTTTTCCATAATTTCTCCTTTAGGGTTAATCTTTAAATATTTTCTTATTTATCCATTGACAGCTCTAAAAATTCCATTTCTGCTCCCTGAATATGACTTATCCTTTTGTTTAAAAACTCAGCTTTCACTCCCATTAATGGGCGGCCCTGAACTTTATAAAGTTTAAGTTGGGCTTCCTTTAATGGTTTAATACTTATGTATCTTATTATGTATATCATTGTGTATCATTATGTTATGTATTTGAGACTCGACAGGGAAAATAAATGTATACCTACATTGAATTTTCAAGGAATAAAGTGTGAAGTTACCTTCTTTCGATTAGTTTTCTCTACTTTTGTTTAAAGAACTCTTTAATTTGAACAAACCCTTGAAAAACTGCAAGTTGCCTTTGAATTCTGACTTTCCGAATGTTGGAGGTCGAAGTTTACCGCCATACTTGAATCAGACGAGAAGTTTTAACGCACATACTATTATCTCGCCGGCATTCGTGTTTCGAAGCCTTTCTAGCAGCAATCAAACGTGTGTTTGTCAAGACCTACTTTTACAGATTTATCAGGAATATTGCGAAAAGAGACACTATTAATTCTGTTTTTGCAAAAGTGAAGTTAAAACAAGTATTGATTTTAATTTGATTAATTATAATTGTTGGAATATTTGTGTAGCATACATTTATTAATAATTATGAATTTAATCAGGGTATCAACTTTGGCATCAAACTAAATAATAGCTAAAATAAATATACTGTTCTTTGCAGATGAAGATGATTTACAAAAAAAGCCTGTATCAACTAGAAGAAACATTAAACAAATATGGACTTAGGATTTCAATGCATAAAACAAAGATCGTTTTAAACAATAATGCATTAGAACAAACCAATAAATGTAATTACTTATGATGCAATATAACTTTAATAATAATAATAATAATAATAATAATAATAATAATAATAATAATAATAATAATAATAATAATAATAATAATAATAATAATAATAGTAATAGTAATAATAGTAATAATAATAGTAATAATAATAGTAATAATAATAGTAATAATAATAGTAATAATAATAGTAATAATAAAATCGCCATCATCATAATTATCATAATTATGATCATCATAATGGCTGTGCCAGCATTGATGTATTGATGTGAAACATGGGTATAAAAAAGGATTGGAATGTAATTAATGCGGCCAAAATGAGATACCCAAGAGAAATTAAGAGATGTACAATTATGGTGAAAATAAAAAACGAATACATAAGAAACAAATTAAATATTCTCCCTATAAATGAAAAAAACAGAGGAATATAGAACCCGATGGAAACCGCTTGTACAAAGAATTGGATGAAAAACGCTTCCCTGAGCGATATAATGAGTAACAACCGATTGGAAGAAGAAGTGTCGGAGGACCCTTGAGGAGATGGAGAGAAACGTGAGGGCGGAACAGAAGAAATTCCTAATTCATGATGAGATGATGATAATGATGCTGCTGCGGCTGATGATGATGATGATGATGACGACGACGACGACGATGACGGGATTTCAACCATTTCAAACGGGAATTCAGCCAATATGTGGCTTATCTTCGTGGCTGTACTTCCGAGTACCTTTAGAAAACCAGGAGATGTGTGGGCTTGTAAATTGCCACCTAATTTTGATAATAAAATACTGGACATGTAAATTGCGACCTAAGCACTTACCATGCTTACTCGAAAAGCATGAGGTGAAATTTCTAAATATCGCTAGTTCTTATCTAAATGTTTTCGAAATTTTGTCACATACTAGTCTACCTAAATTATAAGCGCCTTTAAATTTTTATGCTTATATTTTAATAGCTATTTTTAATATTTTAGTTCTCTTATACTAAATAATCAGATGTTGCTCACGATGCAGAAATGATAATTTTATAAACATTAAAATATTAATACAGTATATGAATTATAATACCTACACAAAACTTGATACCTAAAGAATTTTTGGCCCTTCGGATTGTTTCAGATAAAAAATTAAACCTTTAGATGTAATCTTAGTAGGACTTTCCACAGCTGTTGTTTTAATTCTGCATAGTTTTACCAATTGAAAAGTGTGCAAAACCATATGGCACCAGTTTTTTGAGTTCATTCTCTAAAGACTCTCCGCTGAAAACATTGATTATAAAGTACATCCTAGAGAATAATTTTAATTTGCAAAAGTGTAAGATTAATCGAAGTTCGGAATTGTGCTGTTGACATATAAATATTCAAGAGTCTGTGAAACAAAAGTTATAGCAAGTAACTGAAGCTAAAGTTTCAAAGCAGTTTTTGGATATTCTCTTTTTAGTTGCTTTTAAAAGTAAACAAAACGAGCAGATTAAAAAACCTGCTGTCGTATAATGGTGTATATGAATATGTATTACGTTAAGTATCTGTAACAACTGCACTGACGCAAGCAGCTCTTCGAAATCCTCCGAATGCAGGTGTAGCCCCCCTGGATGCCACTGGTGCCTTATGCGTGCCCTAAACACGAGTAATGCCGATGTTGCACGGTCCAACTTTTTGGTCAAAAGCATTGTATACAACAAAACTACACCATAAGGCATGAAGAGTTGGGTACAATTTTGTCGCCCACAATTACTATTCTCTTTTCTGTATACAACGCGATTGAGTTGCATCTAATTTTTTCATCCAGTTACATGAAAACGCCAATCAGCATCAGTAACGTAACAACATGGCGGACTGCGCATGCAACATGTAGTCAGCTGTTGTACAAGTGCAAGATTGTTTGAATTTGTGCTGCTGTAGTTGTTCGTCCACGCAATTGTGTCTTAAACACGATGTAACAGTTTGAGAAATAAGTCTTTGTCAATTCGTAGAACATTGCGATAGCTTTCCGGGTCCTCTAACCTCAATTGGCTTTGTAGTAGAGCCAGTGTATCTCGACCCATTCCCTGTTCTCTTCTTGTAACCATGGCCATGTTTAACGTCTTTTACTCCAACTTCATCTTTTCTTCCTACCGAGAGTCATGGAAATATATCCAAAATCTGTACTTATTATAGCAGCGCCAAATTAATATTTGCGTCCACCATATCTATTTCTCACGCTTGCTACTTGAACCGTCATTTGTTCTTTGGGTCAAAATGCACCATAGTGTGACAGACACCGTTTCTTTCGTGTGGAATTCCATAGGACGATAAATGTGGCCATACACCGAGCGGGATGGCTCAGACGGTAACGTCTGTGGCCCGCATTCGGGAGGTTACGGGTTCGATCTCTGTGGCCGACCTTCCTGATCCATTCATTATTTTCGAGTTGCCAGGTGAATGCTGGGAAGGATATCCATATCCTCCGAATTTCCTGCCCTCCATTTCCTTACATTAATCGTTTAATGAAACAATGAAAATCGTGTAATGAAATGACATCCTTCATCCCCTTAGGTTTCTTTCAGGGTTGGAAGCGTCGGCGAGCGTCACGGAAGCAACATGAAAGGAGAAAAAGATGTGTCCTGGAAATGGCGTCCCCCGGATTGAAATGCAAGCCTCCTGGTTTCCGGGACCCCCATGGAATGGTACAAACCGAAGGGGGAGGGGAGCTGATTTATGAGTCAAGCGCCACTCTTAAGATTGCGAACCCGAAGGGGTGGGAGAGCAATCAGGCGAGCGAGCCTCCACTGGGGTGCTTCTAACTGGGAAAATATAGGAACCCTGGTCTCTGTTCCCCCGTGGCAAGGTTCCGGCCGCCCTTCGGATCCATTCGCTTCATTTAGTCTTTCGGGGGTTGCCCTGCCAGGGGCATAGGCAATTTATTTCAAATAACTTTTCTCGTGGCATAATACATTTTTGAGATATTTGTTAATGTTGGTGACATTTTTCAGTACCTTATAACTTTATTAAGTGTTGTCTCTATTCACTTGTTTCTCACGATATCATGGTAAGAGTAAGTCGTCACTTTTAAACATCCAACTAGTGGTTCAGTTTTCTCGATCCCTCAAGTAACTAAAATGAAATGAGTCTTTGAGAGTACTTCTGTAAATGTTTAGCTCGATCAATACGAAGTAACTAGAGAAAAGATCTGATGTGTTGCACTCACATGATTTTCTCTACTCTTGTACTAACCATTCTTACACTCCTATTCCTCTATCTTCTGCATTTTAGTGGAGATAAACATTTGTTGAAATTATCTCATTGGTAATTTTCTAGTAGGTACAAGGGGAATATGGGAATATAGGCTTTGAGCTATAGTCAATATCTTACAGGTGGTCGCTAAACGAGGTCTTTGATAATCCATTGTCTTTCCATGCCCAAGAGATAAAAATGTGAATAATGACCTTACATTCAAGAAAAGTATCTCATTTGGGCATAATTTGTATGTTTTAACGAGATCTATACTTTTTGTACTGTAAGATTTGATCTATCTCTTAGGTATACCAGTTATGCAAAAGTCGAAAGTAAACTGGGCTAAGTGGCCTAGAGCCAGATAGTTCAAAATATACATATGGCATTTTAATCAAAATCGTTAGAGCCATTTTCGAGAAAAACATTTTCCATGTCGTTTAGGGTGGAGGTATTTTCTTCAAAATCTTGTGTCGCATCCTTGAAATATATTAAAATTAAATACCAAATTTAGTTTTTAACCAACTTTTCGTTTTTGATTTATGCTGTTCACACACGGACACACACACACACATACACACACATTGACCTTTCACTAAAAATGCTTCTTTTGGATTTAGGGGACCTCAAATCTTCACATCGAATTTTTGGGTGGGATACAATACATCCTCTACTCTACATAGTAGAGAAAGTAATGAAATAGTCTCAAGCAGACGTAAGATTGACATCAGATAAACTTTCTCTTGGACGGTGCTTAGCCAAGTTCATTAAAGAAAATATTGTTCTCAGATGTATATATTGCCAAGCACACATAATTTCTGGTATGTTTGTGGATCAAATCTTTAATAAAAACTGACAATATTATTGCTATACTACCTTTTTAGATCTGAATTACAGCAAAAGTCAATAAACTCTAGCTGAAGTTCAATTGAACATTCTCGGGACCAATAGAATACGGCAAAGAAAAGAGGTTCAATTTAGATTTGAGAGCTTCGAAATCTGAAAATCTTCCATTGAACGCCTCTAAGAGTACATCCAATATGTCTCAACGCTTATTACGTATGACATAGTCATATTGCGATAGATCTGTTAGAAAATACTCGTGGAACGGTATATGACGGTTAGTTAGCCTTCATCCCTTTCCATACCCTCTTTCCTGCTTCGCCACCAGTCCACAGAGCGAGTAGTGCAGGCAACTCTGTGATGGCATTAGGGGACTACCTAGTCAGGACCCTCTGGATTAACGGACCTGACTCTGCCATCTAAGTTGTACAAAAATGGCGTCGGCTGTTGGTCCTGATTTCCGAGGTGTTTCCACACGCTATCCTTCGTCTTGTTTTCTATGCCTTTGAGTTATTGTTTCTTATAACAATTCCTATGTAAGTTTGTCTTCATATTAGCAAAGCGCGTGTTTAAAAACTTTTATTTGGGCAGTATAGGGAACGGGAATAAATCTAATAACGTGTTGACTGTGCCGTGTGCTATCCACGTGTTCATGTTTGTGTTCCATTCCATCTAGGACTATGGCTACATTAGCCTTATAGTGTGGTTAATTTATATGTTTGCAAATACAATTTGTGTCACGATTACAGTGGTGAGAGGTTGTTGAAGACAAACTGTTCCAGTAGTGTATGTTATTGTAGTCATACGTCAACCTAACCTCAAACATCACAATGCCCCGTAACTGTTGCATTCCCGGATGCAAATTAAAAATGAGAAACTTTCAGTTAAAACAAGAGGTAAATTGAAACGCAACGCTTGTAAATTCTATTTAATCACTATAAATTGCAGCGTTGTGTGTTGCCGATGTGTATATAACATGGCGAATAGTGAAACACAATAATTTCGAGACGCCGCTCTCCTACAGTTTTACTCATGTAAGTAGTATGCTGCTTGTATTTATACATTATCTTTTGTCTTTGTAATTTGAATGTGTAGCTGTAGTTTAGAAGAAATGTGTTATGTGGCTGCATGTAAAACCGTAGACTATAGCAAAGTTGGGAAAATGTTTACAAAATCGGCCGCTCGAGAAAACGAATGAAACATAGTGCAATGGATGCAGTTATTATTGCTGATTACGATTTTGTAAGTTTTATTGTGCGCTCAAGCTTCGTTTTTTATTTATGAGCAAATTTCGTATGTGCGATGCAGAGGTTTTATTTCGCTTATGCAGCGGATATTTAGCTAATGTGTATAAACGAGTATAATATATACTAGAACGATTGATTAATGCATTTATGTTAAAATGATTGCATAAACACTGCCCAAATTGTAAATATTTCGATAACACAGGACCCTGTCACCCCACTCATATACATACACTAACCTAACCTAACACGGGCAAAATTTCTATAACATAGGACCCTGTTACTACACTCATATACACACACTAAACCTAACCTAACACAGGAAAAACGGAAACGAAGCTTGGCCGTAATCAGCAAGAACAATTTCAACGTAAATACATTAATCATTCTAGCATATATTATACTCATTTATAAAAACATTTATTTGCTAAATATCCAGCCGCATCCGCGAAATAAAACCACTGCATAGCACATACGAAATTTGCTCATAAAAAAAAAGAAAAAAAAGCTTAAGCGCATAATAAAACTTTCAAAATCGTAATTAGCAATAAAAACTGCATCCATTGCACTATGTTTCATTCGTTTTCTCGAGCGGCCGATTTTGTAAATAATTACCCAAAGTTGCTTTACAATGCTGAATTAAGGTTACGTATTTCATATATGTATTTCATTTACAGTGCTGTTTTACGGTTATTATTTTTAATATTTCATCTGCTTTTGTGGGTTCCCCCTGTAAAATAATGTGTCATGAAGTGCTGAGTGATATGTTGTTGCAAACTGAGTAATTAAACGTTTTCAGTAATAGTAAAAGCAAATGTCCACCCTAAAGCTTTTGAATTTAGTAGGTAGCTAATTATTCTAAATGGCAGCATTTGTGTATCAGCCATCCAGTATAGTATGTTTTGAGTAGGTATATAACATTATGTACATTGTACAAGTGTGACAAGGTGTAAACAATGATTAATAATTGAGTCAACTCAATGTCAACACTTCTATTTTATTTAAATAACATGCTGCTTGCAGTTTTGTCTATCTTCTTTGTAATTTGAGTGTGTAATGCAGTTACATAATGGCATGTAAAACTGTAGATTGCATGAATGATATTTAAGGTTATATATTCCATTGCCCATGGGTTATGGTTTAGTATTAAATGTCATCCTTTTTTATTTACTTGAGGTTATGTTTAAGACAGTGTTTTTGTGTTTAACACAATCCATATTCACAAAATAGGTGTGTTATTACACATTTTTATTTTTCTGCGTTGAAATCGTAGCCTGTAGACGAGTTGTTTATAAGTAGTTCCCACCACGTAGGCATATAGGCACGTCTTGAATCGGTGTCAGGTCCGGTAATTAGGAGGTCCTGATCTAGTCTCTCTGCTTACATTATCTGTGGATAGATGGCACACCATTCACTACTACCATCTATTTTTATTTATACTATTGTTTCAGACTTAAGATGGAACTTTGGATCGTGGAGTTAAGTATTCAATCCGGTATTTATCTTGGCGACTGACGGAAACCATGAGTTAGATTGGTCGGCCCACCAAATTTGAGCCCAAAACCTCCAAAATGTGAACATTTTCTCTTGGCAAGTAATTCTTATTGGTATCATGAGATAAAGAATGAGTCACCTGTAATATTGCCTGTAATTTATTAACAGCCACAACCTGAGCTTCCTTAAGCCAGTGGAATCGTCTGCAAGATTTTGGTGCAAATGTATGAGCTATGACCGACATTAAACTAAATTGCAGTGGGCATTGCACCAAAAACAGTACTGCTAAACATAACACTGGTCTACAAAAATTAACTTTTTCTCTTTCACAAGAATTAAAATAACAGATTCTAAAAGTATTTTTTGTGCTGAATTCAAATATAATTACAGTTTGTCTGCATCAGGCAGGAGTTTTGTGTGATATTCATTTGAATTTTTATAATATTCTTAAAAATCCGTAACTAGCTATCTAACTCAAAATTATAACTACTGATTCTGACTTACCTAGAAAGTGGTAGATAGTGATTTTCGGGTATATTTTGCATCTAGAACGACTCTCATTTTAGTCCAACAGTAGTCAGCCAGCATATTGGAACTCCACTTGCCCTGGTACCTCTTCTCTATCGTAGAAATTTGCTGATGAAAACGCTCACCGTGTTCATCGCTGACAGCTCCAAGGTTTTCGGGGAAGAAGTCCAAGTGAGAGTCCAAGAAGTGAATTTTTAAAGACATGTTGCATCCCATAGCTTTATAAGAATGCAGAAGATCACCCACTATGTCACGATAGTTTTCTGCTTTATGGTATCCAAGAAAATTGCAACATAAACTTTTGAAAGACTGCCAGGCTGCTCTCTCCAGTGGATTTAACAGTCCCTCGAAATGTTCATCAGCCATTAATGATCGGATTTGTGGTCCTATAAAAACTCCTTCTTTCAATTTGGCATCACTGACTTTGGGGAATTTCGATTTCAAGCACAAGAATTCATCAGAAAGTTTATCCATAGCTTTGACGAAATTTTTCATAACTCCTAACTTAATATGCAATGGAGGTAAAAATATTTTTTCAGGATTCACTAAAGGGACACATGCCACATTTTTCTGGCCAGGGAGAAGAGATTCACGTTTTGGCCATGACTTTCTAACGTAGTGAGACTTCTTATCTCTGCTGTCCCACTCGCACAAAAAGCAGCAAAATTTGGTGAACCCAAGTTGCAAACCAAGCAATAAAGCAATGACCTTTAAATCACCACAGATATTCCAGTCATATTTTCCATATTGTATTTTCTCTAAAATTAGTTTCATATTTTGATATGTCTCTTTCATAGCGGCATGCGCTACTGGTATTGATGGAAGTTCATTGCCAATATGTAGCAGCACAGCCTTCAAACTTACTTTAGAGGAGTCTGTGAACAATCGCCACTCATCTGGTCGGTGTTCATGCCCAAGAGTTTCCATAAGTGAACAACTATTATTACAAAACACAACACCATATTCTTCAGAGAAGTATTCTTTGAAAACACTATGGCGGCTACGATAACTACTTATTCTTACATCTTTTTGGAGTAAATTCCACCCTTTGAGTCTGGAAGTTAAAACTTCAGCTTGCAGTTTAGACAGATTTAAATCCGGAATCAGGTCATTAAGGTCTTGCTGATTGGGAAAGTATGGTTCTGATGAACAGCTACTGGCTTCATATGTAAGATCAATTTTATTTTTATCTGAATCATTCTGAGTTTCAGTTAGGTCAGAATCAGAGTTATCACTTAAGGTTGTATCTACATATACTGGTACGGGGGACTCTTCACTGTGTAAGACAGGTCTCAATGCAGATTGCAAATTCGGATATTTAACTGTATATTTTGTTTTAGATGTGATTCCTTTAATATTTGTCAAACAAAAATAACAGTTGAATGATCCTTCGGTTCCCTCCAAATCATGGGAATTGCAAATGGCATATGATGTGTACCATTTTTCCACCCAGTCAGCAGTCTAACACACGAAACACAGCATGTATTTGGGGCCCAGCTCTTATCAAAATCACCAACTTGACAGCCAAAGTAAAGATGATAACACTTCTTTACAAGTGGGGTCATATTTCGCCTCTGAGACTTGAAGGTCAGCTCACCACAAATATAGCAGAAATTATCTGCATGATTTACACAGTTTCTTGGCATGATGAAAACATTAAGCACTGAAATACAACATGCACAACATACACAATACACTTCTAAACAGAAAGGAAGGAAATATTTCACTAGTGAACAATGTCACAGTCAGCTCAATACTGACACATCACAATGCCAGACAGGTCTGAGCATGTCTAAACATGAATGAACCTGCACAGTCTTGTTTTGTGGTGCTTCAGCGTGATATTACAAATAATTTCAATAAATACGGCTTGAGTAAAATAGCTACATATGAGGTAAAGGTTCCTATGACAGGTCAAAGAAAACGCTAAAATCATATTTTGAAAAGTAGCTTTCACAGAAAAACTATGCCTGATGGGAAAATTCTGACTACATATCTGAATTCAGGATGAAAAAATGCACTAGATTCACTATTCAGATTTCTTGTGAAAAAAATCTTGTCAACCAGTGATAATAGAAGTATTATTTCTAACCTCAAATATGACAGGGTTAAAGAAACATTCAAGCGATAATAATACTCGATCATTATTACCACACATTACTGATGAACATACCTTCGGCAAATCTTGTTCTGCAATAACACTTTTGGATAAAATCACTTCCAAACGCTAAATATCGCAATATATATTTAATGCACTACTGTGTTTGGTACATAAAAATAAGAACAGTAACAATAAGGTACATAACGCTCTAAAACGGCCCAAGGCAAAACCACGCACACATAAGCAACACAGTGGTGACCAAAGATTAATAGGGCGTCTAAATAGAATCTTGGTTTAAAATCTATCGGCTGCATCCCTGCTATTTGTTCAAACATAAGGACTTCTGTGGCAACATATCAGACGCAATAACATCAACTATGGCCGTAGCTTTACCATGGTTATGTTTTACGAACAGTTGGCGGTACTAATGAAACATAACAGATGGAATATCACCAAATATAATCAGGCCGAGCCATAATGTGGGGAAAATGTCATAGTTGGTTTCTGAGATGTTGCTTTTTTTTATTTTGTTGTTTAACGGCGATGTCAATTACCAGGATCACATCAGTGTCGCCAGTGTGCCGGAATCGAGTCCGCAGGAGTTCTTTTACATGCCACTAGATCTGTCATGGAGCTGTCATAATTGGGACACTCCAATAAACTATTTCCTCTATAATGGTTGCAGATTCGCACTATGGGCAAAAAGTTAAGGAAAATCTATGCCAAGTTTTCCAAAAGTTGCTTTTTAAAACTTCTTATAATAAAAAATCCTCAAATATTGCAGGATCTGCATCCAACTGCATTGCATCTGGCCATTTAAATGCACAAACGCGAACGCATTATTCAAGTTGATGAGCATAGAGACGAGTGAAAATAGCACATAATTTTACAACTTGATTTTCTCACTTTTGTTTTCTTACATGAACCCCTGTCCGGAAATGCTGGAGAGCTTCGAAGTTTGAGAACGAACGTTTGTGATAATTTGTTAACATTCGTTTTGGTATCTTAATATGGAAGTAATGCAACCCTTTAGCCATCTGTGTACTGGGTAGAATGACTGAGCATAATAACATTCCTGCGCATGCGTTAATTCCTCCATAGTGTCCTCGGTGCGCACTTGTGCAGTTTCCAGTACAGTAACGTTTCTTAACAGAAGTGCGACCCGTACCAGTACACAACTGCTGAAATGGCCAAATGGAGCACACTTTGATGTAAATGTGCGGAATCATATGCAAATTGATGGATTGGTAGAGGTGGACAAGTTCCATTGCCAGCACGGTCGCCAGATCTGACACCTCTCGACTATTTTTTGTGGAGTTGTGTGAAGAGTATGGTTCATGGCATTCCTGTAACCTTAGGCCTCGAGTCCACGGAGCGATTGATACTCTTCAAAGACAATCACATATATTGGTTCATGTGCCTGAGGTTCACCACCGCCGACCTAAGCTATGCAATGATGTACAAAGTACACAGTTCGAAGCCCGTTTCTAATGCAGACAGCTCGATGTTGACTTTATTGACGAAATGCTTCTATGCGCTACAGCGTCCAATCCGTGCATTTCCGAACAGGGGTTCCTGTTTGAAAAGCGATCAGTTTGCCGCCCCGTACAACATACCAAGCGTTGTAGGTGTTTTTTTGGGACACCTCTTCAATTCTCTTCAAACTTCAATATACATTCTTTGGCAAGGATGAAGAAATCGAAAGAGTTCTTTTCCTTGATATCAAGCATACTTTTAGATTTAGGGATTTAATAACTTCATACATGACTCACTTTTTAGAAAATTAAAAGAGTTGCATTCTTTTATCTGTAATATTTTATTTCTGAAATAATTTGCGCCAGTTAAATATTTAGACTTTCTTTAGCCAAATTTCGCTTTTTGAAAAATATATTTTTTTTTATTTTCTCAGAAAGTTGGTAAAATAGGACAAAAAATATTCTTTTCTGTCGTCGGGGAGCGGTGTAACGTCAGAGACGCTCAAGGTCAAGCTAACTCTCTCAACTGGTTGTAAATGCGTGGCCCGACGACAGTGCAGCGGTCAGTACAGAGGTGACAATGAGCGCGGCAGAACAAAGTATTTCCAGATTGTTCGCTGGATTTCCGAACTCCGACTTATTTACGAGAAATTCGAGAAAAGGTGAATTTCGAGAAGAATCCGTGCTGCGTCATTCGTCTATATAAGCCAACAGCATGGCGATAGAGCGGAGTATTTTGTGACGGAGTCGTGAGTGTTGAATGAGGCAGCTCTTAGAAGAGAAAGAGAGCCAGAGAGAGAGACAGGTCTTATATTCATAGTAGTATATTCATGCTAAAATACAATTCTAGTGGCGTAGTTTAATACTGAGACTTAAAGATAAAATTTAGTTATAACTTTGAAGGATATTAGTTCATTTAATTTAAAGTTTTAGTATATTCGCTAGAGTGCAGGTGTACACATGAGTGGTCACGTTGGAGTTGTTTGGTATGTGAAGCAGTTTTAGTGAGTGTGATTGTCAAAGTCAGCACTTCGCTAGACAGAGAGAACTGAAGAACAGGAAGGATACGAGACGACAGATCAGCTTGAGTTATAAGATCACGAATAACTGTAGATTGTGTTAACGACGATACAAGAGAACTCTGTTTTTGTAGTTCAGTTTTACAGAAGAAATAAAGTGACAGAAAAAGTTTACTGGAATTATTTTGTCACGGTGGTGTCAGGAGTGGGATTTGTCACATTGTCATTTTGTTAGCCGATGATTAATTCATAATTTATTATTTCTTACTTCTCTGATAATTTTAATTAATATTGATTTTTTGTTGAAGAGGAGTAAGTTGTATTTTTGGTTATGATTATTTACCTTATGGATTAGTCATATTAAGATTTTGAATTTGTTTATTAATGGTTATGGCAAATTATTCTGTGTATTATAAGTATTACATTTATAATAGATTAAGCAAAATACGTGTCACAAACTAAATTGTTTGAAAAACAGCATTTTCTGTAGTGAATACTGAATGAAGTGTCTATATCCAATTCAGTTAAACGTAGAGACAACACCGGTCTCTCCTTAAGTATGGTACCAGAATATTGCATAAACTAATAATAAATGCTGTAATTTTACATTGTTTTATTTTCCGCATTTATTACTTCATGCCATCAATGACCGAGCGGGTTTGCTCAGGCGGTAACGTCTGTAGTCCGCATTCGAGAGATCGCGGGTTCGGTCCCCGTGGCCACGCACTCTGACATGGATTTCTCCGTGGTTCCCCCATGTCACTTAGGCGAATGCTGGAGTGCATTATTTTATACCATGGTTTCCTTTCCATCATTTCCCTTCATTCCATTTCCTTTCAGGTGTACTTTCACGCGTGTAGTATTGGCAGTGCCATGGATGATTGCGCATGGTAATTTCTGTTCTCGGCGCTAGGTAGCATTTGACAGGCTTTGTCCTCCGTCGAGTGGGGGGGGGGGGGCACGCTCAGTGCGACACAGGACACGCAGTGTGCTGGGCCGCTTGGCAAGGCCTGGCGCCGAGATAAAGGGATCTCAGCTCGTGTTAGGGACTTCCGCGCTTCTCTGTGGCCTGTCTAGCTGCGAGCCTGCGTTGCCCTTCGGTTCCCTCACCTCATCCTTGTCTACTGGGGGTGGTAGCCACTTCATATCTGTGAAGGTCACAGTGAGAGAGGTGTCCTCTCTGTCTGTAACCCTTGACTTTTATGCTATAAATACACTGTGTAGTTATAAACTACACAGGCCATGCCATTTCTGCTGTGGTATTTTGAGTTTATATATATTTACCTACTTGTCACTGAATATTGACCTTTCCATTTTGCATTCTTTGTAGTCCAGAGGTTTGAGTATAAATAACTTGAGGCAAACGCTTAAGAATTCCTGCACCTTCAAGAGATAACCTCAATGTGTTAATAGCACACTTAAGCTCTCGATAATTGTCATTCTGGGTCACTTAGGTCTTCCTGGCACGAAGAGGGGGGAGCTACAGCTCCAAGTAGACCCTCGGAGACAACTACTACAACAACCACCACTACCACCATTACTACTGCTGCTGCTGTCACTGTCGCTACTACCCCCCCCCCCCCCACCACTACTACTACTAGTTTGGAGTACCTTGAGTAAGGCTACGGAATAAGAATGGTCGAAAGATATTATTGTTGTTATCGTCGCCCATGATACTCATACTTCCATAACCACTGCTGTACTAAAGCACACAGAAATGTACGCTGCGCACGGTTACCTAATTATTTCATATGGTTTTTAGAATATTCAGTGACATTACTTCTGGAAACTAATAACCTTACCGCTTTTGGGCCCTTACCCCACTTCACACGGAATTGCTTAAATTAGCTTGCTATTGAATAATTTCTCCGTTTATGTATCTGACCATTAACCGTTAAGTAGCATCACTTATAGGTAAAAAATTAAACTAAATGCTTTGCCCTCTGTCGATAAATTGGCTAAATAAGGACCAGATGAAGAGAGTAACTTTCTTCTTGCAAGGTCACCTTCCTCCCTTGTTATGAAGTTTACTCTCAAGCCCACTCTTGATAGAAAGGCAAAGGGTTGGCTCTAAGACCCGCCTCTCTTCCTCTTCATAAACTATCAGACATCCTGTGTCTACGTATTCTTTGTGCCTTTATATTTAATAGACTTTTAGTAAAGCAAATGTTCTGGAACAGATATGTAGTTATTCCAATTTTGGAGACGAAGATAACACTACATTTTATGGGACAGCTTGGTCTCAGACATTTTGTTGTTGTGTTTAGTAGTGTTAGTGAGTAGGCTAGTAAAACTGTATTAACTATAACCCCGATGTCTTGATCGTTAGAACCACTTTTGAGAAAATCAACATTTTCGAAAACAGTTCCATGTAAAGGACAGTTTTGTGTGGAGGAATTTTCTTCAAAATCTTCGTGTCTTATCCTTGGGAGATATTAAACTTAAATACCAACTTTGGTTTTAACTGACTTCTCGTTTTTGAGTTACGCTGTTCACAGACACACTCACACACACATACACACACAGCCACACACACGCACCTTTTTCTAAAGGTGCCTTTTAGGAGGGCCTAAAATATATATTTCCGGTGAAATCTCGATATCGAATTTTTCGGTGGAATACAATACTTCCTCTGCTTAATACGTAGCAGAAAAAGTAAAAGTGGACAAGTTCTGGAAATAATGAGAACAAAACACGCTTTAGCGCTATCCAACTAAAGTCATTGCAGAACAAATTTACCACATGAAAGCATTTTAAAATAAAACAATATTTTCTTATTAATATCCCTACTGTTTTCTCAAAGCAGATCGCGAGAAAATTAATCATAAATTAATGAACATACCTATAAAAGTATCCAATGATAATAATTGTAATAACAATAACAATATTAAATAATTCAGATTTTTTTTTATCTTCTTTTACAACAAAGAGTTTTCATTCCTTGGAAGTAATATTCCATTCAAAAAAGTGAGATTTTATCAGTTTTAGACTTTTTGAAGTCCACTGAACCCATAAGTGTATTGGCAAAAGTGTATTGGCGTATTTGCTGGAAAACAACTAAAAAGCGAAAACATACAAAAATACCAAAAATATTCATGTTCGGTAATTTTAAAGAATAAAACACGAAAATTTTTAAGAAATTCCTCTATCCCAATTTATCCTTTGTATTAAAAGCCTTGTTTTAGTTTCTCTTCCACTTAAGATTTTGGTTAAAATACAATACGGCGCTAATTTTGCGTAATTTTGTAAGTTTTAAAAACCATAAGAGTAATACAAAAGATTACTTTGGCAACAATTTAGGCACCTTAAAGTACGAAATTTGAATCAATATGTAATTGCCTGTTTACAATATTCCATCCTGTATATTACATTTTCCTAAATGTGTTTGTCTTGTACAAAATATATTTGGAAGTTTCTAATTGATCCTTTTTCTTTTCTCTCGCATGAGCTTCTTCGTACGATTATTATCATTTAGCAAATGTTTACCTTGAAAAAAATAATGCGGATAACGGAATAATGTCGCGCTATTAATGTGAATTTGTAATGGATGAAGAAATCCGTGTGTGTTGCACATCTGATTTATTTGTTTACTTTTTTTGAGGACAGTTAAAAATTTCTGAATGTTCTAGATAATAATATTTTAAGCAAACAATTTGAAATACCTGAATATTAAATCGCACCCATAGCTAACTGTAGAGCAGAAGCGATTTCGAGCTACTGATGACTTAAACGAACAAGCCACAAGTCAAATGTATGAAGTCTCTTCCACAAGTGATATATACCCTGACGCAAAGATAATGCAAGTATATAATTTTGGCACTGTCTGAGAACGCGCAGGACTATAACTCTTTCCAAATTTAATAAGGGGTATGAAATACAGTCTGCAGATTGATTGTTTTTGTAATCAGTTGATTGCTGTCTCTACCTCTTGCATGTAATAAAGACCTGATGGAAATCATTTCTATGCAAATATTTGTCGTGATTAACTTAAAGTTGTTAAGAAAGATTTGCGGTGTAACAATCACACTACTTTCTCTAACCATTAACAACAGATATTAAAAACCGATGCATGCTTTCCATTTACGATAAATCCTTTTTGTCTTTTTTTGCGAACTTGATTATATTGAACTGCGGGAACACTTCATTATTGGATTTACTGAAAAACGTTAGCTGATATCGTAAATAACTGAATAAAGAGAATACATATCAGTCAATGATATTTTATAATACTGCTGTGCATAAAAATGATACTTTTAAATGAATGCAAGTCCCCAAACTATTTTTTGCTCATGAGTTGACCGGTGTAATCTATTTATTTCTATCACATAAGATGCCCTACAAGATGAAAGTACATCATTACTTTCTTAAAAGAAGGCTGGATGAAAAGCTACCAATACAAACTTCAATACTAGCACCACAGAATATTTATATAAATACAGAATAAAAGTATTTATGAAGCAGCTATAAATGCACTTGAAAAACATAGGACTATTATTAATACAAATCTATACTTTTGGAATAAATTAACCAGAAGGTAAAAAAATATAATAATTGATTAAGTACAAAAACCAGGGGATAAAGCAGAATTCAAGAAACTACAACTACAAATTAGAGTGATAGGGGAGAAAAATAAGATTTGGGAGAAAAATTGTAACACCATTCAGACATATATAGGAGCAAAAGAAGCAGTGAATAATTGAGAATATTAAAAACCTTCAGGAAAGATAACAGTGGAAGACACTGTATACAATTAATTTATATGGATACATGGGAGGCATATTTCAAATAACTCTTAACAGAACAAAGACGACAATACTTGGGAGAAATTGTAGAAAACTCAAAATTGCATTTAGACTTGGTAGATATACAGATTGCCATTAGCTGATTGAAGAACGGAAAAGCACGTGGAAAAGATGGAACTGTAGCAAAACTTATAAAACACGGTGCACAGAAACTATGTGAGTTACTGAGACAATTTATTGACAACTTCTCCGAGGAGACTACGATCGCGCCACTGAAGATGTCCGCCGCAATTGTGGAGGAAACGTCTGGATACTTAAACTCCAGCAGACCTCGGCATAACAGCCCAGAAATAACTCATACTTATGTTGACTCCGGCCGTGAAAGTCTACGCTCTCTTATACTAAGACAATTGTTTAAAACATGCTTAAATGGAGAGTCAGTGCCAAATGACTGGAAAATCAGAGTTTTCTCTGTTGTACATAAGAAAGGAAACAGGAATTATTGTAGAAATTATCACGGGCAAATATTGAAGAATATAAACTAATAGAAACAGAAGAACAGTTAGGATTTCGAGCTGGACCGTCAACCATCGACCACATTTTTAGTTTAAGACAACTTATTGAAAAATAATTGCTTTTGAAAAACCTCCACCTCTATTATTCGTTGACTTGGAAAAAGCCTATCATAATGTTCCGTGGTCTAAACTGTGGGAATCGTTGGAAAATTATAAAATAAATAACACTATTATACAAGTAATACAAAATTTATATGCAAATTCCTATACAAAAATCAAAATGCAGAACAAGATTACACAAGGGTTTTATGTTACCAAAGGCTTAAGACAAGGCCCTCCCTATCAGCTAAAGCTACACTAAACCTCCAGCGCAACAGCCCATGAAGGGCCAAGGCTTGCCCAGCCACTGCGCCCGCCCCCCCACCTCTGCCGACTACAGGCGTCATTGGTGGGGTGCAGTCAGTACTGGAGGGTGTTGAGTGGTCAGCGGCTAGTTATACGGTCTTCTCGACCAGGGCTCGCTACTTTTCCATCAAAAAGCTCCTAAATTGGCCTCCCCGGGACCTAACGAGGCTGAGTGCATCCTGTGCCAGACCTCCCAGCGGGGGAAAAATCCGCACGGCGGTACCGGGGATCGAACCCGCGCCCTCACCAGAGGGAGGCACGCTATCAACTGCGCTACGGAGGCGGTCCTCCCCATCATTTGCCTTATTTAAAATATATGTACCTTCAAAATGACTTACACTTAAATACTTCCAAATGAGTTTATTATTAGCAGATGAAATCATGTGTTCACTAATATTTACAGACGATCATCTGATAGTGGCAGGAGATTATGACGACTTGGGATATATGAGAAGAAAACTCATGGAAGAATATGTAAAATGGGGCTTTAACATCAACATAAACAAAATTAATTGTATGGCAATAGGAACAAGTGCAAAAGATTAATCTTGGACATATTTAAGAGTCAAAATAACAAAAAATGGAAACTATGAAGATATAAATGGCAGAATCAACAAAGGAAGGTCAGCAATATCAAAGTTAATCAGTGTTTTTATGGGATAAGGATATTAAAACAAACAAACACACATATAATTCTATTACAAAAATGTAATCACATATGAATCAGAACCTTGTAATTTGAAATCAAGAGCACTAGCTAAATTAGATTCTACAGAAATGGATTTTTAGCGACGATCTGCAAGATTCTCAAGGAGAGACAAAATCAGAAACACGGTTATAAAGGTAAAAATAAAAGTAAAAGGTTCATCGATAGAAGAAATTCAAATAGAACAATTAAGATGGTTTGGACACATGAAAAGGATGGATGAAGACAGATTTCCGAAAAAGGTACATGGTTTCCAGTGGGATCTAGCAAATTAACATGGAAGCTAGGAAGAATTCAAACGATGAAAGAAAGGAAATTAGGAGATGGAACCTAGGAAGACAGAGAAGAGTGGAGAGTGGTTATAATTCCTAAATGAGTGCAAGAATATGTCAAAAACATTATAAACATAGAATAGATAGATCAGATTTTCAATATTTTCAATTTGTTTCATAAAAATTGTATATCATGACCCAGTTTCTATGTACCCTTGACAAGTACAGTGAGTGTTTTATGTAAATATGTAGTGTGCAATCACAGAATGACCCTAAGCAGATATTTTCACTTGACCAGGAAATGAATGTGTGACACCAATTTTGACGATACAATGAGCCAAATAGTAAAATAAGCCTAGCGTAGCTACAGAGGTGTAAAAAAAATTTTCTAGGAAACAGGAGTTCAAATTATAAAATAATTATTGTTAACAACATGTTGGAAAATTAGACAAAACAATGTTGCGACATGAGTTTGAAGTTAGGTACTCGTCCTAGTTGCTCTTCTATATAGATTAGGAATTACTTATTTCAACGCGTGTATAATGTATATCATTCCATCTACACGACATTATTGATATGCATTGGGTCTGAACAAAAACTTTCAAAACTGAGGTTAGACTGGGTTAAATATAAGAGTGCAAACAACCTTCAACTATTCGTGTCACAATTCGGCTTTTGTTAGCAACAAGCTCAGACGAAGGAAAAAGGAGAACAAGAAGAATGCCATTATTTCAAAGACATTACAACGCTCTAAAATCCAGACTATGTGACTTAAATATATAGCAACAAATATTTTTTTAAATGTTATTAGACGATATTTAATATTTTAATTGTTCTGTTGCCACTATCTCTACCACATACAGTAAATTTTAATTATCTACTAGTGCACATTCAGTAATTAGGGAAAATATTGTGTTCCACCCAAAACTTTCACCAGAAATTCATGTTTTTAGGCTCTTTGAACCCCTTTAACAAAAAGGTCCTGTCTGCTTCTATATCTGACAGAAACATAACTCACAAACGAAATGCCGGAAGAATACTAATTTGGTAGTTGTTTGATATTTTTCAAAAGTGCAATACAGTATTAAAAACATTCTCCACCTCAAACTATCATTATGACGATACATTTCGGAAAATATAATTTTCTTATTCACGAACAATTTTTTATAATTTCGTATAACATGTCGACCATAAGGCATAGACATATTTGCTCACAAACAAATGTTTATCTCTTGAAAAGGCACAATTTATTTCAAATAAATTTGTCTGTGGCATCGACCTTATGTTTGCTTTTGGAACAGGGCAGAGATCTCAAATGTGTATTTCTCGTAAAATTTGACATTGACATATATATTTTCGTAGCAGCATATTGCAGCCCACCTTTTAATTTCTCTATCACTAACCTATATTGAATATTGTATTGCACCCAGAAATCCTATATCAGTATTTCACAGAAAGTGCAACTTCTGAGGTCCCCAGAATAAAAGGTTTCGAAAAACATCCATACGTGTGGGATAATTAAACAACTCAACGAGAAAAGGAAATGTTGAATAAATCAAATTTGATGATTAGTGTCATCTTCCAAGGGTACGACATAAAGATTTTTAAGAAAATCTCGTTATTCTAAAGTATATTCTACATGGAAACCGTTTTGTTATTTTTTAATTAAAAAATGTTTAGGATATTTATGCCACTATAACTGACGTTATTTCGCAAATGTCCTATGAAATCTCTGAATAAATTTTGGATGAAGTAAATTACAAAGAGACAAGCATTTACTACACGGACGGTTTCCAAAATTGCGCTTGGTTTAATGTTCGAGTACTTTCACATTTTTGAAGTGCTTGGTCACCATTCGTTTGTTTCTCGAAGTCATGGAGAATGTGGAATTTAAACGTCAGCATATAGCGACCTGTTTTTTAAGGTTTTCATTATCATTTGCTACCTATAACCCTCTTTAAATATTTATTTGAAGTGATGTGTTGCACTCACATGACTTTCTCTACTCTTATACTAAGTGTTCTTTCAAACTCTTATTCCTCTATCTTCTTGAAGTTAGTCGAGATAAACATTTGCAGAGTTATCTTACTGCTAATTTTCTTGCATGTGGGAATACAGTAAACTTTGAGACAGTCAAATCTTTTAAAGCTGGTCGATGAAAGCTTTGAAATTACGTTCCCTTTGCATGGCCAAGAGGTTAAAAGTGAATAACGACCTTCCAAACACTCAGAAGAATAGCAATGAACGTCTCCGAAATGGTCCACTCCTCAAAAATGCGTTTAGACATAACATGTGTGTTAATGAGATCCTACATTTTTTGTATGGTGAGATTTGGACTATCTCTTACGATTTACCACTTGTGCATAAGTTACAAAGTTATATTTGGGGAAAGCTTAAATTGAATGTTGTGCAAAAATTGAACTTTGATGGGAGGAAAAGCTTCCTGTCCATTTTTACTTAAATTGGTTAACAGTTTTTTAATATTTTGATGGAGATTTATGAACTGACCCTTGAGAAAAGTAATATTTTACAGCATTCTTTTTCTAAACTTCCAGGACTACATGGGCTATAGCCAGAAAATTCAAAATATACACTTGATTTTCTTTTTAAACATGTGGCATTTTAATCGAAATCGTTAGAGCCATTTTAGAGAAAATCAAAATTGTGGAAAAATTTTCCATGTAAGGGGTAATTCTTTGTGAAGGAATCTTCTTCTAAATCTTTGTGTCGCATCCTTGAAGCATATTAAACTTAAATACCAACTTTGGTTTTTAACCGACTCTTCGTTTTTCAGTTACGCTGTGCAGACACCACACATACACACATATGGACATTTTTGTAAAAAAAGGTTTTTATTTTTAAACCAAGGGGCCTCAAAACATGTCTTTCCGGTGAAATATTGGCATTGAAATTTTAGGTCGAATACAGTACTTCCCGTACTTACTATACGTAGTAGAGAAAGCAATAAGATTTTGTATAAACAATTTGTAGAATTGGTATGTGACTATAGCGTATAAGAATGTTTTTATAAATAGTTGTATAAATGGTGACGTGAGGAGAAAATATTGCCTTCATGCTCGCTCGCAATGCACGTATCGTCATACGCATGTAGTTCTTCCGCCAGTCACTAGATGGTGGTACTACGCAGCTCTCGCAGTCGGGCGACAAGAACAGCTAACCTTGGCTAGGCCAAACAACCCTGTCACCGCAGTAGGTAGCCGGCACTCACACGATACATACAACTGGCACAAAAACCTTTTGAATGTGTAGTAGTACTTCGTGCCTTATCATGTACCATAAAATCGCTAATGTTCAAACAAGAACAATCGCTCGGGAAGGGGCGCGAAAACGAAATTGTTTTCTGTCGAGTTACAACTGAGGTCTTCATAATGGCATCAGCACAATGATTTGTAAAAATGCTCTGCAGCTGATCTGAATGATTATGCCAAAGCTCACCGTGTGACGTTTCAGCAGAGCTTTTCTCTATCCGAGGAGAACAAATTACAAATCTTGTCCTTTGATTCATGAAGCCAAAGATAAAATATTTGGAATGTGTTTGCAGTTTCTTCTTCTTCTTCTTCTTCTTCTTCTTCTTCTTCTTCTTCTTCTTCTTCTTCTTCTTCTTCTTCCTCTTCTTCTTCTTCTTCTTCCTCTTCTTCCTCTTCTTCCTCTTCTTCCTCTTCTTCCTCTTCTTCCTCTTCTTCCTCTTCCTCTTCCTCTTCTTCTTCCTCTTCTTCTCCTCCATCTTCTCCATCGTTTTCTTCTCCATCTTTTTTTTCTTCTCGATTTTCTTCTCCTCCATCTTCTACACTCCTTGTTGTTGTTGTTCTTCTTCTCCTCTTTACTCGTCTCCTCCGTTCTTATTCTCTTTTCTTTTCCTTTTTCTTCTCTTCTCCTTCTTAGTCTTCTTTTTGTTCTTGTTCTTCTTATTATTTATATTATCACTTTAAAAATTCTCATAATTAAAATAACAATTGTAATATGAATTTGTTTTTCGGCGCGTTGGCTACTTTTTTCGGAGTGCTTATCTTGTTCTCATATTTCTATAAGTACATGCGAAATAACTCGCCATACGCTGCAAGTCCAGAACTAAGAGTTTGTGTACACAAAAAGTATTTTAATCTAAAGTGTGCATAAAATACAACACATATTTTATTCATGTTGGCAGTTATAAAGATTAATTTCAGTAATTTTAATGGTTTTTAAAAATTGTTGTAAAATACGTTTCCCTGTGATAGTAGGTAGCTGATGTTAATTACTGTCTAATATCGAAGTGATTACTTTCAGTGTTCCGCTCAAATTCAGGAAATATGGGAGCCACGAAGAGACAAATTTGGGTTGTAATGGTCATATAATGGTGTTCTCTAGCTTTCTAATTTGTCCCTTCATCATTTGGCAAAATCAATTCAAAAACATGCCGTGAAATAAAATTATTCTTTTCAAATACACAGAGGCACGCATTCATCATTTATCTATGCAGCAAAAATTGTCTAAGAACGGAGCTCCACAATCGAGAAAAGGCCATACAATTATTAATTATTCGTTCATGCTAGCATTCAGTGTTATATTATAATACTCCAATGTTACCAGCATCACGAAAACATTTCGGATGGCTAATTAAACTCGGATGACCATTTAGTCATGCCTTCATATACTTTCCTTCATATTCCTTATGAAGTGATGTGTAGAATGGTCTTAAAGATTTTTATGACAAAACATCTTTATGGGATTACAATTAAAAGAGGCAAAATCCCCTGATATTTTCAATTATGAATTACAATTATTGCCTGGGCCCGGAGCTGATGACCTAAAGAATGTTAAAATATAACTTTAAAATGATCCCTTAAAATTTATTAAAATGGCCTGACACAGCTTAAAAATTACCTTAATTCGTTGATCTGTTTGAACATTCCAATTACATAGAGCTTGTGTAAATCGACAAAATTGTATGACTCTACTGGAAGACTGACACATTGGAAGCAACTTTCAACATCATCAGAAGATACAAATTCTGCGGTTTTCCAGCTCTTCTGGATCGGATACAGTAACTACTGTATTCGACCCAAAATTTCGATGTCGAAATTTCACCAGAAATATATGTTTTGAGGCCCCTGAATCCAAAAAAGCAGTTTTACAAAAAGATCTGTGTGTGTGTGTGTGTGTGTGTGTGTGTGTGTGTGTGTGTGTGTGTGTGTGTGTGTGTGTGTGTCTGCGAATACTGTAACTCAAAACCGAAAAGTCTTTTAAGGATACGACACGAAGATTTTGAAGTAAATTTCCCTACCCTAAAGTACCCTTTCAGTCCAAATGAAGTTTTTAGTGGAGTGAATAATTTCGGAGGTATTTCTTGTTATTTGTGTGAGTTTTGCAATACTTAAGCTTTTCTCAAATGGAAGGCCGTTATTCAATTTTTTATTTCTTGGTCATGTAAAGAGAGCGGAATTTCAAAGCTTTAAAAGAGTTTACTATCGCTTAAAGCCTACTTATTCCTATGTTCCCCTTGTGTTCTATGATTATTTCATCAATTACCATTTGCTAAAGTTATGTTGGTTATTTTCTTTTAGGCTTCAACTTCTGCATTTATATTCTTACAATATTCGTTCTCACAGGATTATAGATAACCAGATATTTCTCAACTTCAATTATTCTTGATTCTGTTTTGACAAACATAGATCGAAAAACACAATGAACAGTACCGACTGCTTCGGTTTACAAAAACTGCAATTTTCTAGGATGCTTGTGCATTACGTTCCAAAAGTCCAGCGATACATTTCTTAGTATATTACTAAGAATCAATGTTACATTGCCCAGATACTGTTCAATTAATGCTTGTTCGGAGTTTAGCGCCAATGTCAATCATCTTCTTCTTGGTAACCGCCTGGAGAGGATATTCGGCTTTCTACATAGGCGTTACGTTGAGTGATATAAACTCATTGCAAGGATACTTTGTAGTACTGAGGATGATTGTGTACAATTTGATGGATACTTTCCTGGTTTATGTTCACTAATGAACCAAGATTGCTTATTGTTTATCTCCCATTCTCTGGAACAGCAACATGAATGTGCTGAATTGAATTTAGCGTCATAACCCTGTGAACTATAGAAGTACTGGACCGGAATGAAAAAAGCACAACAATCGTTTACAACCGACTTTCCCAGACATATCTTTTCATTTACTGCAACTATTGTGTGATGGCTTTCAGCAGGACACCCTTCTGCAGTCAGAAAAGAATTATAACTAGCGTCGGCAAGGAAAGGAAATGAGGCAGATGCTCCCGCACCTATGTAGAACCGGGTCACCAATATAGCAAGTTGAACAATTTGGTTTTCAAGTAGCACTTCTCGGGTTACCAGTCATGTAATTTCGACGTTTCCGCCATGCTAGGCTCCATGGTCGTCATCAAGAATGAACAATCAATAAATAAATGGCCATCTGAAAATCATGGCTTTCTTTTAAGTATTCTTGTCCAATCTGTGCTCAGTCGTAGGCCGTTGTTCCTATTAAAATTATTTGGCTATAATGTCTTAATGTCGGTTACTACAGTGTAAAACCGCCACCTCGTCAAACAAAATGTTGTGATCATTATCAAGACTATGCTGTGCTGTTGCTGATTTTTCTGGCTGTAGTAGTCATAGAGTGCGTTTGTGTTCATCACGTCTCTCTTCAACCATGTGACCTCTCTGTCCTATATGTCTTTCCACATTGACAAGGAAACACCTGGTGTTTACAAAATTTCTTGTCAAGGAACCAGAATCTTGAGTAAGTCAGCGAGTGCGTTTCTCAGAAGAAAAGTGCCGTTCTGCAAGAGTTTGCGACATCTGTGGCGACTTGCAGTGAGTGCTATTACTGCAACAGGTTAGAGACGTCCTTTGTTCGACTCCCTAGTGAGTGAACCGTTCGAAAGAAGAGGCTGCGTCGTGCATATTTGACAATGAAATTATAGGGGATATTCAACTAGTTTGCATTCGAGAAGTGACAAAGTTAAGCGAAGTCTTAGTAAAGGTTGTAATTATTATAGTTCTTGTTGTTCTTAATCTTCAAGGATTAAAGTAGGTACTGTTGGTACATTCCGGCTCTAATTATTATAGTCCTCTTTCATAATCTTTCTTAGTCGTCCATAGCTCCATTGCCCCTTGGATTATTGTTCAAACTTTTCCAAGACATTATTAGTATACATCCTGCACACATAGTCATATCATTATCTCATTTGCTCTTCGAACATTTATATAAAACTAAATATTTAAAATTCCTTACGAATACCTTCATGCGTTTTTATGCAGAAAGTGTACTCTGTTACAAATCGTAAATGTTTCATTTTTGCAGCATTTCATTCAATTCCTTTACTAAATGTCTGTATTTCCATGATATACAATAATCCAGGTACGTCAAGAGCAAGTACAATTTTAAGCATGTTTTCTTTCTTACTTTCTAAGTGTTCTTTTCAGGGTGAATTTGCTGAACCTTCTTTTATATAAAATAGTAAACTTAAGTTTTATTCTTGCTTTAAACTAAACCTTTTAAAACGAAAGAATATTAAAAAAGGAACAGAATTACAAGAAAAAAATTAAAAAGCATTAGTTAATCTAAGTAAAATTAGACGAAAGGCCCCTCCTGTGTCAAAGCCACTTACATATTTGAACGTTTGTAATGTATTAATTATATTTTTCTCTTTATTGCAAACTGAAAGATCTAGATAGTTGAGGCAGATGATGATGATATGAAACTATAATAGTAATAATAACAGTAATAATGAGTAAAAGTGGGTAATGTTTATGAAAGTTTAATGACTAATACAAGTAAATAACTCATAACTTTATTACCAGAAATAGAGCACGGCGAATCTAAAGATTGATACCGAAATCGCAACCAAAATTCAAGTACCTACTAAACGCATTAATGCTGCATGATTGGTAAACTTTATGGGCTTTAGGTGTTATCAGCATAACCTTCCCATGCATTTTCATAACACACAGAATATCTTTCTACAATAAATCCCTCTAGTCCCTTTCTCTTCCCATGCCTGGGGTCTGACCTTACCGGAAATGATTTAAAAGCTAGAAACATAAAGCAGTAATTATTTTCATACCGCCACTGACCTACATCACTGGTTTCCATCTGTACACTAGGAGTAGCGTGGTTTCGACTCTCTACGCTGCAGTATTCAGGATAGAAGGTCAGAGTAAAGTAAACAGATAAGAAGGTGAAATCATGCAGTGGGCGTTTGGGTGCGCTGGCATTCACACAGAATATCTGAATAAAACCGCTCAAATGCTTTCCACTGGTACTTACATTATATTTATATAATAAATATATTATTACTTCGGAGAAGGTAGAAATATATAAAAGTATATATGAAAAAGAAATAATAGGATGATCCAGCGGAATATAACGTCTGTGGCGTTAAATAAATCTCTTGCGCCGACCAATTTTACTGTTAATTTTTTCGTGGTTTCCCTCAATTGCTAAGGTAAATACCAAACGGGTATTTAATACCACGATCCTAAGTTCCACCTTAAGTCTAAATGAATAATAGAAATGAAAATACATGGTAATGGCGAATGCTGTGCCATCTATCCCCAGATAATGAAAGCACATAGATTGTATGACACCCTAATGCGATTTGTTCCTCACAGAGGAGGAGATACAGATTGCCCTGCACTGCTCCCTCTATGGACTCGTGGCAAAGCAATACAGTATCGATAGGAATGAGACTTTGAAGGCTAACTCGAAAGTGCGCCGGTGCGAATTCTTATTGGTGTTGTTGCAAAAAAAAAAAAAATTATTTTGTTGTTTAACGACGCTGTCAATTGCCAGGATCACATCAGCGTGTGCTTCAAGCACACTTAAAAACCATCGGCCTGGGCCGGATTTGAACACGCGAGGTGTTGTTGCGTCAGGTGGAGTCATTCAGTGTGAGTCAGGTGCCTCTGTCGTGCAGTAAACGTGGTGCGTCACTTGTCTGTGGAAGAACGCATGTTTATTTGGAAAGTTTACTTCAAGCATGGATCTGCTCGCCGTGTGCGCAGGGAGTTTGTTGGAACATTTCCGAACTCTGTACCACCTGCAAGGACAACCGTACATGCGGACGTAAATAAATTTGAAGCTTTGGGTTCGGTGTTGGACAAGAAACATTCGAGGAATAGGTTGGTGTGAACTAAACATAAACTGTATGACATTGGTGCCGTTTTGGAGCGTTTGCGTCGAAAAAACTCTGAAAACACGAACGCAGCAAACTGGCGTGTCTCGATCTTCTGCGAGAAATTCTACACGCCTGTTGAAACTGAACCCCTATCACTACACACGAATTAAAGCCAAATGATCCCGCTAAACGTGTGAATTATTGTAACTGGTTTTCTAATCTGTAGAAAGGGGCTTCATTGACCCACAGCTTTTGTTTTTCACTGATGAATCTTGGTTTCATCTAACTGGACGTGTGAATACTCAGCCGCTACTAGGCTTCAGAAAAACCTGTGCTACTGGATGAAACGCCTCATTATATCAGAAAAACACCTCATTATGATTGGAAAATTGGAGTGTGGTGTGCGATGAGTGGTAAAAGAATAACAGGGCCCATATTCTTTAACGAAACAGTAAATGCAGAGCGTTATTGGAGGTTAATTCTGAGGCCATTTTCAATCGCTTACAGAGGAAGAGAAATCGTATGTTTGGTTCCAGCAAGATTCTGCAACAACACATTCGGCTGCAGCTCTCATTAAATGCAGTAAGAGAGTTGTTAGATGACAGAATAATTCGTTTTGATCTGCGGCCCCCTCGTTTTTCTGATCTAATGAGTTGTGATTTTTATTTATAGGGTTCTTTAAAAGACAAAGTGTATTGTTCCAATCCTCGCACGCTACAGTAACTTAGAGAAAACATTGTGCAAGAAGTCACAGGAATTCCTGCTGCTGAGCTTCGGAGAGTGAGCGAGAATATTTACACGAGGTATGTTGCTTGTTTGAGAGCAAAAGTCAACATTTCCATCATATATTTTAAGGTAAGGATTTTAGTCCGCTTCTGCCGGCCTAACTTTCTCGGCGACTGCCGGCTGTCTCGCACAGTAGAGAGAGAGAGAGGCCGCGAGAGTGGGTTCGAATATAATTTAACTACCCTATATAATACCTGTCCCCACCATTTGAGACCATTGGGTACAGAAATCTGGGGAAATATTTATACTTATTATCAGGAAGCAGAAATATAAATCACCGTATCAAAGTAATTTATAGAATGAACATAAACAAAAAGTTGTCCTATAACAATTTGCTAAGTAACACAGAGTTGCTGAAGTTTCTTCATAACCCCTCCTAACACATTTCTCAAAACACAAAAGCAAAATTGATGGATAAATACACTTTAAATTCCGTCGTATTTTAAAATTAATATGACACCCGCAATTCTTACTTTTTCTCTGAAATGCCGCAAGCAATGAATAAAAATTAAAAACGCCTTTTGGATAGAATTTTGTGTCACTTGTCAAAGAGGTGTTACCTTACTTCAAGTTTGCATATTAGGAATAAATTTCCAAACTTTGTTTTATGCTGTCCTAGATTTATGGGCATCTGTGTGGGAGAGTCTGAAGATAAATTTCTCTAATCTGCCATCTGTAGGGATTTTTCTTCCAAAATATAATATAAGGAGGCCTTCTTACAAAGTTTCCAAGGTGGACCTCAAGGACGCTAATCTCTTTTGTATCATTTGAAGAAGTTGAAAGATTCTCATTGGCAAAACTCTTCGGAATTGCTACACTTGGGCAGTTTTGTGTTTAATGACGACACATTTCTGCCAAATTTGATATATGTAAGTCTATGTTCTAGAAAATAATCTTGTCACTAAGTAGAGTTTTGTTCTATGAAATGAATAACAATTAGGAACAGTTTTGAATTTGATCTCAGTAGTGTTCCGTGGCTGAGCGGTTAGACCGTTCACCTATCACGTAGACCGCCCGGGTTCGATCCCAGGGACCCGCATGTGGCATTCCTGGTGAGCGAAGTGGCGTTTGGGCGGGATTTTTCTGGGTTCTGCGGGTTTTCCCTCCACTCATTCCGTCAATTGCTCCATCATCATCTTTCCATTCATCGATTTCGTCTGCATTTCATATTATGCTCTTCCTCGCTCTCATACCTGGTGCTTGGCTGACCACCCTCTTTCAGGTCTTCACTCTGTCTGGTCCATAGGTTCGTCTGTTCCCCAACAGGCGTCTGACCCTAGGCACAGGCTTGTCACCCTAGGGGGTGTAAGTCCTACATAAGGGGAGGGTAATCAGGTAAAGAAGAAAGAAGTGTTCAACATCCACTTAAAAAGTGACTGTCTCTGAGAGGCAGCTCAAGCCAGTATGATGACTGTACAAGGGTTGGGGCTGATTTGTTATCTGTGACGTACGTTCCTAAAGTACGCTGCAACTATTTCCTTTCGTCCTATCGTTAATGCTCAGAAATTGTTATGCCTACTGATGATGCCTGAAATGAAATGATAGATGTAAAGAGACATTTGGGGAGGAAAAGTTTCAGGCTTAGGCGTGGAGTATCTCCCTGGCATTTGCCAGTTGAGGACTAAGGAAAGTATCTGTAAAACTCCTGAATCAGGGACAACGTCCTGGTGGTAATTGAACCCACATCTCCTATTCACGAGTTCAAGGCTTAATGACCTTGATCCCTCTGCCGGTATTAATGTTTTTAAATCAAATGGTACCTAGAAGATACCATTTATCTAAGTTTTGGTAATGTTTTGGAACTTTTTTACCCATTGAGTTGAATAAAATAGACCGAACGAGATGGCTCAGGCGGCAACGTCTGGGTCCGCATTCGGAAGGTCGTGGGTTCGGCACCCGTGGGCGACCTGGTCCATGGCTTTTTTTTTTTTTTTTTTTTTTTTTTTGAGGTTTCCCCGGGTCACCAGGCAAATACTGGGAGGGTTTTCCACATCGCAGGAGTCCCTCCATTTCGTTACATTAATCGTTCCACTTCATCCCGTTAGGTTTCTCTCAGGGCCGAAAGCGTCGGCGAGCATCGCGGCAGTGGCTTCCAGTGTGATTGTTTTGAAATTCAATTATCCTTTCATGAGCACGTCAAAAAGGAGTAACGACTTATCACTTGAAAAAGTATGCTTCAAAATTAGAACTAATATCAAATATTTAACGCAAAATAGTAAATACATTGTGTGGTTTAAGAAGTAAATTTTTGCCTAGTATGTCTTACGACTTGCCAGTTATAGAAATCATTAAAGGCAAGAGGTACTCAGATGCTATTTCCACAGAATTCAAGATATGTATATGTTTTATTTGCAGTGCAAATATCATAAACATATGACGCTTTAACCAAAGTTATGACAATTTCTGAGAAAATAAAAATAATGAAATGTCTCTATTTAAAGCAGTTTCTTAAAAAGCTTTCATATGCAATCCTTGAAATATGCCTAACTTAAATAACAAGTTTGGTACTGAGCCGACTTTTTATTTTAAAGTTATGCTGTGCGCAGAAATGCAATTTTTTTTGTGAATCGAGGCTCTAAAGGTATAGTTACAGTGGAATAAAGGTATCGATTTTTTTAATAGAATTTCATATTTCTTCTTATTATTATAATAGGTAATTAGTGGAGAAAGCAACAACAATCAAGAGAAATGGTCAAATTATTACAGAACATACTTCCATTCGCGTAATTCCTGAAAATATGCTCATGGTATATAAGTTGTTAATTTTTAAAGGACGAGAAAATACTAAGTCTTAGTACTTAGCACACTTTGCTTTTAGCCTACAAATTATTTATAATTTGTTTATATAATTTTGGTTAAATGTTTTGCAAAACGTCTAATTTAATTATACTTTTGATAAGGGTTTAAAATGTGTATATGAAAGTGATGTTTGCAGAAGTGTCAATTTTATTAATTTCTTGGTACAATAGCTTAGTCATATTAATGTAATAATTGTTCAGCGCCATTAATGTGTGATAAAAGAATCACAAAAGGTTTAGAAAATTTTAATTTCTAAAATTATATTTTATTCTTTAATGTCCAAAATTGCCAAAGATTAAATGTTTAAGCACCTAAATGTGCTAACAGTGACTGTATTTCCTTTGAAAATATACTAATTAATTAAAAATATAGTAATTTACCAGGTTTATTCTAATAATTTGAAAAAGTCTGTGTTTAGGTTTTTGGCGATGTTCAGAAAAGTCCTTTTCCAGAATATTTTTGCATCGCACAGTCAAATGATTGGCGAATGGCAATAAGTGAAGTTTCTGATCACTCCTAACAGAATTGAAAATAGACAGAGGTTTTATCTGAAATCGTGAATCAGCGATAACTGACCTATCTGATATAACTGTACTCTTTATGATCGCATTATTCTATCTGTGTGATCCATAGCTATAATCTGATCATTATGTATTTTTGTTCGCTTTTAACCAAATTACCAATCTGCCAATTCCATGCAGTACTTCTTGTTCCTAAAATGTTATGGAACTAATTGTATTTTGTATCTCTAGATAAACAAATTAATTTAAAACCACTCAAAACCACTGATTCCGATTCCATCATATCGTACGTTACTTTTGTATATGAACAGAACAATTAATTCTTTAACTCTAGTAACTTGCGCTATTTATATACTTTTTTTTTTCACTTTCAAAGGAATTTTCTAAAATTAACCCTTGCACATCTGTATTAATCTTGTTGCAATGTTGTAACATGAAGTCTACAGCAGCTTTATGAAGAGTAGTCTGTATTCTAGAAGACTTTAGGTGATGATTTCATTTTCTCAAACCGAAAACATGTAGCAGTCCGTAATTTAAAATTGTAATAAACTATGTAGCTAAAATACCAGGCGTTGCCCGTGATTTGACAGTTTTATCCCTACAACTTTTAGCCTTAGGTTGCACTTACCCAATATCTTGTTTCTTTGGATACTTTTAAAAAGATTACTTAGTGTGCTTAAACAAAGGTTTAATTGAAACTCTTGGGATATTATAAGCAGCACAAAATAAATAAAAATAACAAAAAGTCGCTATGCAAAAACACTGTTGAATAATCCTAAATACTACGGGAATAAAAGCAAGTGGAGAAAGCTGTGTGAATTTTAGATGTTGCATTTCTACTTCAAACACAGAGAAAATTATGTGTATTGTTTGTAGAAGTGAAAGTATAAAAAATGTGGCTGTGTTTTGTTTCGTAAAAGAAAAGTAAGCAGAGATAATCGTGTGGGTGTAATACGTTGTATTTCTATTTCAATCATAGAACACTATGAATTGTATGTTGAAGGGTGAGTGGAGGGCTGTGTAAGTGTGGCACGTAAAAGAATAGTGAGCAGACAAAACCATGTAAATGTAATACGTTGCATAGTAAAATGTATACATAAAAACTTCCATGAAAAAATACACTTAGATATGTCAATTGTCATTATGATCGGTTAACTGGTGTTGGAGTTTATCAACTTCATACATACCAACATCAATTTTATGTGTATAGATTGTATGAATTGTACGTTGAAGAGTGAACAGAGAAGAACATGTGTGAATGTGAATGTGTTGCGTAAAAGAAAAAAAAGTACCTATAGAAAATCGTGTGAATGTAGTGAATCGCATTTATGTTTTAATCATAGAAAATTATATGAAATGTATCTTGAAGGGTAAGTAAAGAAGGGCACGTGCAGTATAAAACAGATAGCATAAAAATCTTCTCTATGAAAAAACATTTAGATTTGCCAATTTTCATCACATTCGGATGCATGGTATAGCGCCCGTAAGAGACAAATATTTAAATATACGCATGTGTATATACAGGGTGGAGCAAAATGTCTAGCCCAAAAAGTACAATTAAAGAAAAATGGTGGCATATCTAGAAGTTTATATTTGAAAATAATATCCACATTTTGCCATTTGATGAAAAAGATTACTTTCTGAAAATTACATCCCTTGAAGGTCCTCCTTCATTCACTTCCAAGTATGCAGACATTGACTCAGGAAGCTGTCCATCACACTTGTCATGTCGCGCGGAATGTCTACAATTTCTTGAAGAAGGAAGCCTTTAATTCCGCAATTGTCTCCTTACGAGTGGAAAATGCCTTCTCCAAGAGGTACCCCCAACGGATGTCACCAAAGCGAGAAATTAGTCGGCCTGGAAACAGCTGCTGCAATCTGAGCTGTATTGGCTGTGTGTGCAGTAGCCACATCTTGCTGGAACCATATAGTGTTATTATGTCCTATTGTTCTTAATTTAAGTACCAGAAATATATTTATCATTCGAAGATATCGACAATCGTTTCCTGGGAAAAATAAAACTAGGGGCAGAAATTTCGGTTTAAAGGTTACACTGAACTATTTGTTTTTTTCAAAATTGTTGCATCATACTTGATTTTTCGTCCCACGAGAGTTATTAAAGAGTAAGCTCTTGAGCAACCTAAAAAATGTAGACTAGAGCCCCCCAGATTCGTATACGCGTCGAACCGTTATTGAAACACGCCTTCCTGCAGCCCGCCACTACAGACAAAGCATATTCGAGAATAGCAATTTAAAGATTGACATGAGAATCGATATCTGGCCACTCTGTATTTAATAAACAAACATTTACTTGGAAAAAATGGGGGAGTTTAATGAAACTAAAGCTTAAAAAGCTGTGAATAAGCTAGTGCCACAGAAACCGACGCATTTCTAGCATAAGAATATACTAGTTTTTATTTCTGCTTAAGAGAAAACGTTGTGGATGAAGAAACAGTGCATCTGGTTTATTTCGGAAATGTGCTATAATATTTTCGCCTTACTCAGAGTAGATGTGAACATTAGAAACTACAATAGGCTGTCTTAAGTTTTTAAAACATTGGCGATCTGCTAGGGGTAAGAAATGCTTAATAGCATTGCAGTATTTCGATGAATAAAAGCTTTCACTGCCTGAATGCGTATTTTTACAGGTTTCGGACCTATCGAAATTAAAATGTGTGACCTTCGTAATAAACAAATAAATAATTCCAAGGTCATCATTAATATGTAGCATTCCACAGAGTGGCATTATATAAAAGTCCCATGTCTTTTACTCCATTACCATATATGAAAGTAATTTTTCTCCTAAGTTGAAATACACATGAAACTTAATAGTTCAATAGTTACCTATATGATATAATACTAAGCTGTATTTAAAATATCTTCGTATGAAATGGTCAGAGACAAAAACGTAAGATACAAAATGAGTTCCAAATAGCGAAATTAAATTAATGTAATGACTTCTCTTTCACCCTGTGTATCCAAAGTAGGGTTATTCTGAAACTTAAGGTTGATCTTCCTTTAGCAGATTAATATTGATGATCTATTAACTTTAGGTTATAATATCTTGTTAGAAAAGCTTCTTAAATAGTTATATTTTGAGATTAAGAATATATTTTAAATTTTACAGCATCGTCTTTCCTACACCTTCCCGATGACATTTAGGAAGGAAATTCAAAACTCTTAACAGATGAAGCATCAGTTTTAATTCGCAAATATGTGCTATGTTGATCAGTAGAGCGAATGATACTTTTGGTGTTGTAAAAATGTTTACTTAAAATTTAGAAAAGTAGTGCATCACATTTGCAACTGGTTTACAGACATTGCTTTTTTATTATATTATTTGACACTATAACAATTTTCTGAATATGTATGCATACCACATTCACTGCCAAGGATAGCCGTGAGCGTTATATTGTTTCGTGAGTGGGAGGGTTCTCGCATCGATTCTTAGCAAGGCCGTTCTATATGGTTTAGATTCTCCCAGGTGTTCAATACTCACAAATACGGCAGAGATTCACTATACAATTCTAGGAAATTTCCGTTTGCTTTTCGAAATGCATATGCTTACTTCATGTAACATTAGTAACAGTAAATCAGTGGTTAGAACGACCAAAATTAGTCCAAAATTAAAAATATAAGAATAAACATCCGACATCAGACATAAGCACTTTTACTTAGTCATCTCTACGGCTAAAGAAAAGGGGGAAATATGATTCTTATTGGAAAACTAAAGACGTAATAATTTAGATACTATTCTGATCTGTTCTTATCTGAGAACTATACGAGATTTTAAACAGCTTTCACTAATGATTATACTACGCTTGCACATTCAAATTACTGCGGTCTTTCAAAATGTTTTCATTGGGCAGTCAGATCTGTTAGAAATTCAAGAAATTGTTTTTAATAAACAGGCTGAAGAGAACGCAATTTAATATTTTATTCATTAAATATAAAATAATGTTAAATTCGAAGACAGTTTAATTTATATTCTTTTGCAATATATTGACAGCCATATATCCATAATTTGATGCACTACACTTGCATATCACTTGCAATAAATGTTTACTACAAATAATCGCAAATTAAACAGTACGGACCTGAATGCATGTGCAACACAGAAAAGAACTATTCCTATATCGCAAGTTTTGTCGCTAGTGAACCAATGCGGCAAGAAAGAAGCATCGCACAAGGTTTCTTATAAATACCGAATCACAATTCAACCTGACAAACGTAAAAATTTAACAGTAAACATTTCAAAAGGGCTTATGCTACAGAAATGGAAAATCTAAAGGTTTCGTAAATAAAGCTTTTGCTTTCCCTTATGCTTTACCGGTCGAAAAATATAACAAAAAATTAATTCTGAATGAAGAGAGTATAACAGGCTAGTTACAGAACATTTAAAATATAGTTTTAATAGTAATAGAATTAATGTAAACTTATACTACTTGCATCAATAATACAATTAAAGTTTTGTTTGAATAAAATCAAGCATGGCAAATATGTTTACAGGTAAAGGGTAGGTTGGAGTTGGGAGATTTTCTTGAAAATCTTTACCTGGTCTGACTCAAATGTGAACTTAGGTATTTATGGGCTTTTTGTCTTTGAATAATGCTCTTCGCAGACAAAACCGATGCGCGTGGGGAAACGGTTTTTTAAACTCTTCTTTCTTTTCTTTTCTGTTTTTGTTCACTGGCTCACAAAACACGTAAATTTCAACACATAATTTTTAAGTAGCGTACCTACCTTAGCAAGACAGATCAGTTATAGAGAAAGTAAACAATAAATCGACAACAATTAGTTATACTGGCTTGTCTGGTGCTGAGAGCTTTGGGTTAAGCTTTCACACACTTTTCGATTCGTATGTGAATGGCTCAAAAGAAGCTTATAGTTTATAGTTGAACACGCCAGTTAGCGTAGTATACGTTCAAATTGTGAATATTTCCCATACATTAAAATTTAGTTTCAAACAATCTTAAAAATAGAACTAATAATACAATTCTTGATAGAGCATAGTAACCCCATGTTTATAGAAAAGTTAACTCTATATCTAGCGCCTCGGAAAATGAGGGAATTCATGCTGGGAGAGCGTTCCAAACCAATATAACTCACATTCAGGTTATATTTTGCAAACAGCAATAAAACAGAGCACTTAAATATTTATTTCAAATTTAAATTCACACGCATAGCATTTGTTGTTGAATGTATAAAGTAAGAAGTATTACCAACTTGTATGTTTGATAATGTTGCAAGCATGGCTTCCTTAGAAGGGAAGTAAAGCCGGTGGTACTGTGTGATAGATGTAAGGCGAGGTTTATCAAGAGTAATAAAGAGGTCTCTGAGCAAAATTAGGCGGTCGTTCACGCCCAGATAGAATGGGACACCAAGAAGCATAGCAGTTAAAAAGCGTCTTTAATACATTTTTACTAACAAAGCGTTAAATTTGGTTACCTACAACTATAATAATCAGTGATGCTTTAGTTCATAGTTACTAGGCAACAAAAGCTGTACTTTGTATTCTAACAAAATACAAAACACCTATCAAAATATAAAATACAAGATCAACAAAACGTAAAATACACGTTAATGATGATCATCTATATCTTATGTTTTTGATTATAATACGCATTAAAACAAAAACTTTCTCCCGTAATTGATTGTACTATTATAACCATTACAGTTTTTATTACTAATTGGACGCACATTTTCTCTATTATCAGAAGTATTGTTTTTCATAACTTTGCCTGTAATTGAATTTTCTCACCTAATATTAGATCAGTATTGATTTCCACCCTTTATGTCTTTTTAAGGTAATAACATCTATCTACGAAGAAAGTAGCAGAAGAATCTTTCATACAATGTAATCCTAGGAGTTTTCCAGCTTCCAATACTCTGCAATCTTTTAGGAATCCTCCCAAACATATTTATGCAAATCACTTGTGCACGTCATTTTCCATTTAAATAACATAGAAAGCTTATTGCAGCTAGTAATACAAAATCGAATAATATGTTTTCTAAACTTTTAAATAGATATGCTTTTATTTGCCTTGTCTTCTCAATGAATACTGAACCCACATCCTCAACATCATCAATCATAGTTTATACAATTCTTCCTGATGACACGCTCCACACATTGCAAATACAAGATCAATCTTTTACAGTAAATGTTTTTCATCAGACACAGTTTTCAGGCATTGTGTCACTTCATCTCGAGTTAATATTTTCGACTTCTTATTACGATAAGCTACAGATTGTCTCTTTAAAATGCCTTTAATTTTCCAAACTTACTAATGTCAATATTATTCTTAACGAAAAGAGTTGATCTCGCCAAGAAATATGCACCCCAAAGACTCGAAGCTTCAATACTTTTCAACTTCTCATAAAAATACGCCAATGAAGAATCTTGATTTGCGTCTCCTTTGTTACCCAAATACCAATCCTTGAATTTCGTATAACTATTTCATAAACTCTCCTTAACCTTTCTGGAAATATATTAATAGTTGTATTCGCCCTCCCTGATGAAGCGATAAAATAACCTTCTTCGCTCATTTTTTACTTTAAATTCACCTATGAAACTAGGTCCAAAAGTACAGATTATAACAATGTTAATGTATCTCGCCTTTTTCTTTTCCAAAGCCCGCATTACTTTTTCTCTAAACGTACCGCTTCCTCAATAAATAAATTTCATTAAATATCCCAACTATACAGCATATATTAAACTACCCTTAAAGTAGATAAAATACTGTAGAAAAACACGTTAGAACATTAGGATTAATAACTTCGGTCGTGTTTTAACTTGAGCCTTTCGTTACTAAACTCTGCTTTTGTAACTAGCACTGTAAATATTTATTTTCCTTTCTGCTACAGTGTTGCAAAAAAAATAAATAATCAATAAAATTCAATAGAAACACAAGGTAAAACAAAAATGTATAATAATTATGCAATTATTTTTACATGGCATGTAAAATTATCTATGGCGTTAAGTATACAGTATTATACCAAATGTGTAAAAAGTGTAAAATAATGCTTATATGTCTACAGTTTCCTGCATGTGTATTTCCTCAAAATTTGTCTTTCATGCGTGCATAAATATTGACATTAAAATATATATCTGGGCTTTGATCGTACGCGCACACCAAGGGAGAAGAGAGTTGTGATTTGTTCCGTGAATACACAAAGGAATACGCCTATAAAGATGGTTTACAATTTTTACCTAGTAACCTTGGAAATTATATGACTTAAATATCAAATTTCGTGTTTATACGCGCACAAGGACATATTTTTTCCAAAATGTAGAAATCATGATAAAATGTGATATTTCTTCTCTTTTTAGTAGATGCCAGACATCTGAAAGCGACTGTTATACTTGTTGCCATAGTGTTTTGGCGACTAATCTTCGTTTAGCGCAGAGATGAACCCTAGGGAGGGGGGGGGGGGAGATGTTGCACTTAAATGAGTTTTCAGCTCTTTACACATTCATTGTAGGTGTATGAAGAGTAAAGGAAGGTAAAGTGAGTCAGATTTTTTGAAAGTGGATTGTTATATTGTTGAAATTCTTTGCTCTTTGCATGAGAAGAAGAAAAATGGAAAGTCTTCTAACAGTTTAGAAAAGCACTCATTTTATACATTTAAACCAATAATAAAGAGCACCGAGGAAATGATTAACGCCATTAAAATTAATTTACAAAGGCATGCTTTAGCGAAATTTGTATTTATTTTTTATTTTGCCATGTATTTTTATTTTTTCAGTAAGAATTTGTATATTCGCGCACACGAACACACGAACACACAAACACACACACACACACACACAATCTCACATGTGCAAGGAGGAACAAATATATAAAGGGGGTTAAATAACTGAGAACTGACAAAATTGTTGTCATCCATAGTTTTACGTCAAAACAAATTATACTTAATATATGGTATAGGGTAATGAGGATAATTCTTAATATTTGGCCTTTTCTAAAATAATGAAGTATTACTTAACGTCGAATTCTTTTGGGAGTTAACATTTGATGCTAATATGTTACGTACATCCTTATACTTGTATCTACTTTAAGTTCGTGCATGTTACATTAGTTTCTACGACTAACGCTTTCTTAAAACATTCTTAAAACACCAATGAGTATATATATGGTTTCTCTGGTTTGTAGCAATACCCCCCTCCTGAATATTTGAGAGGGCTGGAGCTTTTACCCCACCTGACCACGTGCCTGTCTAAAAATGCTTATTTTTGGATCCAAGCCTCAAAACAGGTATTTCTTTTAGGTGAAATTCAATAATTTCTCTGCTTACTATCGGTAAGCTGTAGAGAGAGTAAAGGTGTCCTGTTGTTAGTGAATGTAGAGATTCCATTTTCAAATGTTCCCGCCGCGGATCGATGGGAATTCTATGAGTGCTCGTTTCCGACAGCGCCCTTGAAGGCCTCTTCACCAGTAGGCAGTCGGTCCGGCTTGTAACCTGTTGCTGGTGGATGGAGGAGAGACGAAGAAGAAGAAGAAGAGAAGGAACGCCTGCCCACTGAACTCTTGGCTGTTGCCTTGTGCAAGTTTAGTTCAGTGCTAAGGAACGTTAAGTGTGGATCGGGCTGTACTCGCGTAGTAGCAATGTTTCGGATGTGCCACCAACATGCAGGAACGGTGTTTTGTGATGCTGTGGTGATAATGTGAGTGGATGTGCACCTTAATCACCGTCGTGGTGTGATGTGTTATAGTTTTCTTTCTCTATCTTGCTTTCTGTCTTTCTATCTTTTTTTTTGTCTTCTGCTACCGACACGATGACTTCTTGCTACTGCCTTGCCACCTCGCAGCAATGATCACAGAAGCAACATAAAGCTGTGCGCCAAACGTGTGTGTTGTGGAGTAATCATCAACAAGAAAAAAGTCTCAAAAAGTATTTGTATTTTTTTCTGTGACAAGTGTGTGTGTTTGTGAAGTTGGTGTACAAGACGAAAACAAGTCTGGAATACACATACTTGGAGGAATGCATTTATACGTGTGAAGTTCTTCCAGCATTCTTTACGTTTTTTACTCCCAAAACACAAACCGTAAAATCGATATCACGCTGGAAAGTTGTGTAAAAGGTATGTTTTTCACACGTGGGGTGTGCCTTAGGGCACTTGTTTGTAAGTTTTATCTTTTTAATAACATAAGTAGAATGGGAAAGTTGTTTTTAATTGTGTCAGTCGATGTGCCGTTTAGTTTGCGCTTGATTTCTCCTCAGATAACATCGGAGAAGGGAATTACGAGAGCAACACATGCATCGTCGAGAAAGTGTTGGAAGGCGTGTGCAAAAGAATGCTTCTCTTGCAGCTTTCGAGATAAATGTTGTCACATAAATTTGTTAGTACGTTGCAAGGATGTCTCGGGATTGTAATTTCGCCGGTAAAAAGGCAACTTGTTGCTTTATACTTATTCATATGTTTAGTTTTTATTTCTGAATTCATTTGTTTTGAAGTGACCAGGGTAGGTAATTAAACTTATAGACGCAAACAAACAATTGCTGACCGGTAGGACTTGGATGGAACGCGTTGTTTGTTAGGGTTTTTAAGTTTTTGAGATCTAGTGGGGTCTAGAAGGACTCTTCTTCCACAATTTCTTCTCCTCCTGTTACACACACTTCATGATGGACGAAAAAAAAAGGTCTTCTTCCTTCTCTCCACCTCTTTCTTCCACAGCTATGTGCCTGGGTTTACTACTAAGCCTGCGGCTGGTAGGGACTGGAATTGTATTGCCCTCTCTTTCCCTCGCGTAAGGTTAGGCCCTCGTGCCCGCGCTCGAAGGCTTTTCTCTCCTCTATACCTGCGCCATCGTTCTTTCTAAGCCTCGGCGGTATAAAATGATCCAGTAAATTTTTTTCTTCCTAGCTTATTATCGTTAAGCCTAGTATACTGCAGACAAGAAGGAATGGAATTCTTTCATCGTAGTCCACTTCAGAGGGTGGGGGAAAAAGAACAGCTTACAGCTTTTGTAGATATGTTGCTTTCTGAAAAAAAGTGTTGAAACAATAGTTCCAATTGACCTGCCAAAGTTGCAGGAGGAATGAATTTAAAAAGGCGTCATGCCTACCACTCGCATATTAGTTGAATTCCCCGAATTACTATAGATATCAACTTAAACTAATTACAACAAATGGAAGCTGATGCACCATTTAAACAAATGTGCAATACATTTAAAGCACATGCTGATGATAAGATTGTGTAGAAATAAATGAAACGTTAAACTCGATAAACGTGCAAGAGTTTTACTAAGCCACAGCTGGTAGAAACTCTGGCCTCTTAAGCCGCAGGACAGGGTTCGAATTCCGGTTAGATCAGGTTGCTTGGCTGAGGTTTCTCCAGTTAGCTTTAACGATATAGGTACTCGAGTTGATTTGTGCCGCATTTCATACTTTTACCATCCTCCAGTGCGGCTCTACAGTTGAAGATCGTTAAACCTGAGCCTATAGACTATCACAATTCGCATAAAAGGCATGCGTAATTGGCTCTTGAGATCGCTTAGAAGCCAATAGAGCATTTATTGTTTCCGGATCACCTCTCTTGAATTACAATTAACATTCCTAGCTAACGTGTTCTATAATAAACTTAATACAGAATTCAAGATGTTTGCAGTTTTACTAATACAGAGAGGGCTACGCAAGACATAACCTTACTGATCATAAGATTGTATTGTATTTTTTAGAAATTCATCTGGTCAAATAGCATTGTGATCTTAGGCAATCTAGCTAAGCTTTCACCCAAAGTTGTGAGCCCCATCACGGCCATGGACGGTGGGATTCAAGCGTGCTTAAATGTGACAGCCTCATGTTGTCATGTAAAAGAACTTGGCAGCGTAAGATTTGGTCACACTAGTGATACTGATTAGATTGTGGTAGCGTCATAAAATACTTTTACTGACTAATTGACTTAAGAAAATGTAAGGTAGTAGCAAGTTTAGGACGCCGAAAATTGATAAATGGGTAGCAACGTCCACTCCGAGCTCATTTGCAGACGAATAAGATAAATGTACCTAATAAGAAAAAAAAAATTGTAAATTGTTTCAGCATCACCAATTTAAGCCATAATTACTGCACGATCTTATAAAGTGCTAAACTTTATAAACGTGCGTTTAACCCAAAGTGTGATCCCTTTTGTAAAATGGCATTATTTCAAGTTTATCTAAGAACGCTGCACCTCGTACATGAACAAAATGTCAGTCTGCCTGTTTTTCGCATACCCGATTAGTGCAACTTTCGAGGATAACCTTCACAGTGTTCTCTATTTCCCAAATGAGGTTAGGGTACTTTGGGCAAAGGATTGCGGGTGTATTACTTATTCGTTCTATTCGCTGCTTCCAAGCAATTTGCCAACCTAAGGAACAATAGACATCGTTATTGTGTCCAAAAGCATTTCAGTCAAACATACGTTGCATAGTTGCCAATATAGTTGACACTATTTTTATTGAGAAATGAAATAAAACATATTAGATTATGCAGGATTTTAAATGTTATTCCGATAAACTTATCCTAAGTTTTCTTAGCTACAGTATTCTTATTATCCTTCAATTTTCTTAGTAACGAAACGAATACAATAAATTTAGATCCATGCTGTTATAGCCAGTAGAACTTTGCTTCGATCCCCGGCAGGGATAGATTATCTGGTAAATTCTATATTGGCATGTTCCTTTTTCCTGAGTGGGATAAGAGCTTACAACTATAGGCGTTCGGGATAATAGCAGTCATTATTGTCTGCAAGGATTAAATCTTCGTCTTTTTGGTGGGTTCACTGCCACAAAACTCTTCCTAACATAGGTCAAGCTGTCTGCCCCTTCGCATGAAATGAGAACCATGTTTAAACTTCATATATAAGATTTTTCTTTCTTTTTTGTTTGAAGTTTAATGTCCTTTAACATGGTAGTGATTTCTGACGACACACAAAGTTTCGTATAAAAATAAAAAAATAAAACTTTTACATAGTACAAATGTAATTGAAATTAGTTCTGGTTTTATAGGATGTAAAGATATATCAGGATCTAACATCGTTTGAGACCTATTAGCATCACATGCCCGTCTATTAGCCCAAAGAGCTCTCGAATAACACAAGAGAATTTATCGATACATTTTGGTGCGATATATTTTGTGTTTGTGTGTTTCAAATTGGGTGAAATTAATGGCAGCTTACATAGGCCATTATAAAATATACAATTTTAGGATACTTGTACAAAATACCGACTACATAAGAAGAACAGAGGGTTGAAAAATGTGGAAACACTTAAAGTGTGCTGTAATGCAAAATAGACATTTTAAATTTATTTTAATTTTCTATATATGTTAAAAAATCGTTGAAATTAGTTTAACAGAAGGAGAAACTAACATTTATTTACAAATCGATTATAATCGTTATTTCTTATTTTAAGACACCATTCCCACATTTTTAAGATCATCTATTCAAGCATCCGGGAGATTCAACCATTATGGATTTCGTAAAACAGATGTTTATTCTTTTCTGAACCGGTATTCTATCATTTGTTTGGAAGTCGGTCCGTTGAGCTGCATCTCTTCGGAAACCCTGTGCAATTCCGAGGATAGTCTCAGCAACTCCAGAAAGCTGTTGGCTGGCTACAAACAGCTCCCGAGTGTTAAGGAATGTGAGATTGTGCCTCCACAAACCGGATTCGCGTTGCGCGTGTATTGCATCTCTTGAAATTCGGTCCGAGTCCGAATGGTCTACATTCTGCATCAAGATAGCTTCAACAACCTCAACCAGGGCGTAGGCGTTAACAAGTAGCACATACGACGGGGCGCGAGTTCGAATCCGCAAGGGTCAAGCTGGTGTATCAGCCTGAGGTTTTCCCTGCTGGAAGAGAGGAGGAGGGTGATAGTTGACATTCTTTTGTCCTTCGCTAATCTGCATAATTACCTTTAAAACTTCAGTGGTCGATTTGGAGCAGTATACGACTATAAATAACTGCGTTTACATCTACGTAAGGGGTACAACATGCCAATTGAAAACAATAGCATTTATCTTCCAATTACAAAGGTAGCGAAAATAGTGCATTCGATTAAAAAGTTCATATAGGGAAATGTGTACAAATAGGTATCCAGAGCTCCCTGAATTAAATTAAAGCATTATTTTAAGGAAAACAAAAACACTCCCATGTGTGTCTGAATAACATTACTAAAAACAAGAATTAATTCTTAATCGGGAAACATTTGTACTGATAATAACCATACCATCTGTAGAAATGACATTTTCTTATCGCGCATTCATCTCTCCGCTGCGAAAAAGTGTGTTCAGTATTTAAACTGGGCAACTTATGAAAATGTAAGGTAGACATTTTCGGAAAATGTTTGCCAAATTGTGTTTATTATTTTTCGGTTTGCTTAGTTCTTAAAATTGCCTATAACACTTTTTATTAAAACTTCACTAATTGAAACAGAAAATGTGTATATTGAAAGTTACAGCGCAGAATACCTGATAAGGCCTATAGTATACCCTCGTTAAATTTAATATAGCTGCACCTGATTACACTTGGAGAGTGAACTTCAGGAGGACAAACGCGGAATCCCTAAAACTGATAACTTAAGCGAAATTTTGCCCTTTTGCAGCGCCAACAGTTGCAGTATTCGTTATTTTAGTAGACCTTCTGGGAAAATAACGCTTGTAATTTTCTACTTTCTTTTCCTTTTAATTTCAGAACTTTTGAATTTCAAATTCTTGCATCGTTTAATTAACGAAGTTACAAATTTACTTAAAAAATCCTGATTAGCGCAAATGTATACAATCTAAGAAACGTTCTAAAATATTTTATGTATAATAAAATATCCTAGACAATGAGTCGGTATGCAAAAGGTTTTTACAAAAAAAAAAAGGGGGGGGGACAAATCAAACCTACATTTGCATCTGCAGATAACCCCTTTTATGGCACTATTGAATTCAGTATCCGTTTTTGACATCTGTCTGTTTGTAGGTAACAGAACGAGGTGTTTTATTCCACCCAAAAATTCGATATCGAAATTTCACCGGGGATTTTCCTGAATAAGGAAAAAAAATAAGTGTGTCTGTGAACAGCATAACCTTAAAACGAAATGTAGGGAAACTAAAACAAAACTCACCATTTTGTATTCAGCATTTTCCAAGCTGGTTCCTTCATCCCAACTAACTTGTATATGGAAAAATGTTCAAAGTTTTTGATTTTCTCAGAAACGGCTCAAATTATTTTGTCTAAAGTAACATACATTTAAGGTATAAAATGTACATCTAAATTTTTCTGGGAATAGCTTGTGAAGACCTCTTTACTCAGAAGGAATTTCGTATTACTGGTAGGCGTATTACACCGAAAGTATAGAACATTTTAAAACACAACTTATTTTTAATAATGTGTTTTGTAACATCAGCCATGCTTTAGACATCCGTGATTATTGGTTTGGATTTTCAATACTTTGCAATTTTTAAAAAGCCGCCGCTATTCTGTTCTTTCTCACAGTGTCATGGAAAAGGTATATGGAGTTTTAAGGCCAACATGTAGCGGCCGGTTTCACAAATCTAATTATCGATTAGATTTCCTCATCCTTCGTAGTTTCAACGAAATGTGTGTGAAGCTATTTCTGTAAAGATTTATTTAGCAAGAAGTAAATTTAAAAATTAGCTTTCTTAAGAACGGTAGTTTAAATTTATTTTGAAACAAATAAAATTGGGTAGAGAAAGTCATGTGAAAGCAACACATCAGACACTTTTAGCTCGTAATGTGCTCAATGACTTGAATGCATCGAGTTGTTTAGTAAACATTGACTGTTTAAAACGCATATGTAGATTTATTCTGTTTTTGTGCATTCATATGAAATCATTGAACCAGACTTTTGCTTTCGAATTCAGCTCTTGTTACAGCTGCTTGGGCAATATTTTGCGAAAGGGACTTGGTATCAGAAGGTCCCGTTTCGACTCTTGACAACCTCATTCTTGTGAGGCTCGAGCGAAGTGATTGAACTCTCTCCTGCAGAGGTGAGCTTGGTTCCACTCAAACCGGAATACCGTCCATGCTGCTGCAGCACTCACTTTGAATGTCCCTCCCTACCGCCATTACATCCTCCATTCTACTTATTAATTCTTGCTATGTTGATGGCAGGTTACAGAATAAGTATAAAAGAAGCTTCCATGCGCGTTTTTATTACGGAAAAAAAGAAGTGGAAGAAAGAAAAGAGCTCAGTTTAATCATTGCTTACCTCAAGCTTTCATTTCCTTCCACTTTTGGTTCGTTTTAAGGTGAGGGAAAAAGAGGATGGTAGGTTAGAATCTACGTAGTTTGGTAGAAGGTATAGGTGCTGTTTGATATTCCTAAGTTGGCAGCACAACACTTGGGCATTATCTTAACCAATATCCAGTCGGTTTCTGAAGAAAGCATATAGCGTTTACTTTCAGTTTAATATAATATCTGTTATGAAGATAATAGGGAACATCCTCGAAAATACATATAATTTCCAAAGGCACACCATTCATAAAAGCTTCACTTCTTAATCTTCTCCGGATTATAAAACTTCAAAATTAGTTCACCACCATTTACAGAGTTTAATCCATCACTGCAATTTTACGTCCCATGTAGACAATCCTGGTTTCTCCATCTCTTTTCCATCTTGGAGTATACTCTAAAATCTTTCTTTGGATCCTTGAGTGATCCATCCGTTGTAAAAGTTCTTTCCGGTTGTTTTCATTTTCAACAATTTTGTCCCCTAACCTAAAAATATTTTAAGTGTTCCATAATTTTTGTGCTTCTGTTTTAATCAATTCTGTTGTATCCCCCGCCAGCTCTTAGAAACCTTATTTCAGCTGCTTCTATCGCATTTTCCTTTTTTTTAAACCGTATAGTAATATTGATATCGCCAGAACGTTATAAAACTTCGTATATGTCTCTATCATTAATCGTAACGAAAACGTGAACTCGGGAACATGTGAGAAGAGGTCTTTTCAATTACGAAACCGAAAGTCCCAAACAATGAAGTTATTATCTTCATATGCAAACTTGGCATGTAACGTGCATTTATAATTAATTTTCCGTGCAATGAGCTGCTGGAGGACAATGTTTAGACTTGCATGCACATTTGTTATACGAGTTCTAAACAGTTAACTATGCACATGCGTGAAGTTACCTGCGTAATGGACTTTGATGAACTATTCTTAAAGTTGTATGAGCATTCCTGATGACATTTTAGTTTCGTTCGTTTGTTGCACTGTCTGCTTTTGCATCCACATAGCTGCTCTCCTTATCTTTGGAAAGAAATCTTGCATTAATGGTGAATACTTTCCAAAATACAACTATAAACTTCCTTTACCTAGTAAATTAAACATATCCTTAGTCATACAAGTTTGGTCATTTATGTCCTATAAGCATTATTACTTACTTAATTCTCCTGACCCTTTAGAAGAATGAAAATTTCGTGGTTTTGTAGTATTATATTCGTATGTGCGATATTACAAGGAATTTTTAGTTCTATGATAGGGTAATCATACACTGAAATGTAAGATGTGTAATCGGAGTATCTTGAGGAGTAAAAATATTACTGTTTGTGAAATTAAATATTTTAAACGTAGTGTTAGGTAACATAAATCAAAGTTCAAAGTAGGTTGGGAAGAAAATGAGACAAAATGCACAGATTAGTCCTTTGACCTATCGTTCATAAACTTTTAAAAACGTGATAAACCATTTTAGTTTTTCTGTTGTTTTTCGTAAGTTTCGCCCGTGGTCCAGAGAGTTTAGACCCCAGCATTCGCCTTCTGAGATGAAGGAAAAACCGCGCATGAAACTTTACTCAGATAACTCATCCCAAACGACATTTAATTCGGAGCCTTAATTATTCAACATCAGTAAATACTTGAAAGTGAACTTCCACTGTAGGCCGTTGAGGTGGTTAGGATTTTATTCTTATATCAAGCAGGAAACCGACTATCTCAGAGTATGTTACGGATACTGGCCTCAAAATCACAGGCCTAAAATCTTTTAAGGTTAATATATTGTTATTGTAAAAGCAGTAATAACTTCTAGGCGAGTTTATTAGATTTATTTTCAATAGCAGGATAAGCCAAATTATATTAAACTCCTGCTCTTAATGTTTATTTCAATTTATTACATAGAGGTAATTGCAAATAGAGTTTTCCATCATTGGCGACTAGTTTGTAATGTTTGCGAGAGATGCTAAAATACATCGTGAAATACCCTATTAATTGATAAACGTTAAGTTACCCAAATACAATCTCTCTAGGGAGTTTTTGTTCGGCCCAAAATAATATTACTTAGAAAGAACCTTAAAAGATCCTGCATTCTTATGTGTTCATCTAATTAACATGAATTCTTATGTTCAAACTTCAAGTGTTTATAAGGGATATTCAATACATAAAGTGATGTGACAGTTTTTATATGAAAAATCTTTTGGAAGTTTCGCTATCTGTGGCAAGTTCTGAGCTTTTACGTTTGTTTTGTGTCGTTCATGTGGGAGAGTGACATGCTTGTTGCTAATGATCAACAAACCTAAGTAGATATGTATCCAAAATGACAAAACACACGCTGGATACAAATAAGCGAAATACTTTTTTTGGTAATTTATAATTATGAATAGGTGCAAATTATGTAACTCAAGGGTGTTTTACACCAATCGATCTCAAACCTGCAGGCGATGTGAAGGTAATTAATAATTTAAAAATTTTAAATCCAAGGAAGAATTGTTTTAAAATATTAATTGCAAACCTTTCTTAGCTACTGATTCCCTAAACCTTTTGTTAGTGGACGTTAAGAACTAAGAATAGTGCTTCTCGTCATTTTATAAAATATAAGTGCATATACTTTCTGAGCGCTCCGTTTCTATATTCCTTATTTTTGGGCAGAGCATGCTATGTACCTACCTTTGTAATTCCCCGAGATTCATAGACATATTTCAACGCTTAAGAGGACGCATTCCAGCAATGTAAATTCAACATCTTTAGTATGTTTTACCGCTTAGTTATGTTAGGTAACAATTATTCCATAAAAAATTCTACATACAGAGTACAGTAAAAATACACGTTTTGAGGTTCCCTGAACACAAAAAATAGTTTTCCAAGCACCTCAATGTCCAAGGACATTGCTACCAAGATAATCACGAAATTCCTGCACTACAACGCCTTTAAGGGAAAAAGGTCATTATTATTTATTTTCTAAAACGGGGTGCCAACAATTTTGATTAGGTCATGAAATGCTTGGTTCTTCTCAAGATAAGTCTGATTTTTGTAAAGATATGTACCTTATTTTGAGTGAATTTTGTGTAACTGTCAAATTGTAAGACAAAGACACAAATTACTTTAGAAAACTCGATCACATAAATATTTTGCGCTTTAATCCTTTACGAATACGGCATTTTCCGTACTAATTTTCCATTCCATTGCTAGAAAACAATCGTGCATAACAATTTATGAATACATTTTTCTGCAGCAGTGTTATTGAATGTCCTCGGGTGGAACTACCATCCAATATCAGAAAGCAACTTATATGTAACTCCTTTTTCGCTGCATGGGTTCATTAGTAAAAAGCAGCGATATCCACATATTGTAATATTTTTACTGACTAAGCAAAAGATATTAAGATATAACTATATTTTCTTAATTTTTTTTAATATTTCATCTCAGAACATTAAAGTGCCGATCGCTGAATTACTTACAAGGTCTATTGGGGAGTTAAATATTTCCATAGATTGCATGTATGTGCCAAACTTTGTGATGTGTAAATTAACCACATCGGGTAGGCGCTAGAATTTCGGTCACCGATGTTTTAATTTCCATATAGAGGCAATGAACTTTTTTAAACTTTCCATGTTGATAAACGTGCCTAAATGCTTTTATTTATTTAATAGGACATCTAGTGTCTTTATTTTAAAGCTTTTATTGTTTATTGCATTATTGTTTCTAGTTTTTAGAGTTTACATTGTTTACATAAAAAGTTTGATGGAGATAAAAATGAAATTAACTGCAACTGCGACAAAATGAAATGTGAAAAATTGATCTAATATTGCGCTATCAACTACAAAACTGTTAATATAAAGAATCAGGCAGATGTTACGCTCATCTGTTTATTACAAGCATTGTGCTTTGAGAAAATTTTTGAAAAAAATATTTGGAAATTAGTGTGAGATATATATTGAAATCTGTATACTGAGGTTGTGTTATGCTATATGTAAATCTCATCATGTAAATTGTGTAAAACATAACTTTGCAATAAAACAAACGAGGGAACACAATAGTAACACGGTCGATGTTATAGTTCTGGCAGCTTTGAATATTTAGTTTAGAAGAAGTATTATATTTGTCATTATTAAATTACTTAACAATTTTTTTCCTAAAAATACAGTTTATTTGAATTACTGCTAAAAGAATCTTTTAGTATGAAAGCCGCAATACAGCTCAAGAAAAAAATCAGAAGTTTAGCATTACATGAGTTTCTCTACTCACCCATCTACAAAATACTCTTACCTGTTGTTCTTTATACTTATCGTTAATTGAAATAAAATTTCGTTAAACATTTCGACATTTCATATTATGTAGAAGAGAGATATAGTGAGTAAAGTGTTAGTGTGATTTTGAAAGACCGCGTCGCTATGTGATGGCTTTGAAATTCCATGTTGTTTATGATCGCGAGGAAAAAAACAACTTATGAGCGATTTCCCATTTGAGAAAAGTGTAAGTTTTTGAAAATCCTAAACCATTAACAAAGAATATCTTGGGAATGATGAATTTCATGAAGATAAGATTGACACAAATTGTGTGCTTTAACAAGACCTGTAATTTTTGGTGTACTAAGATTTTGTGTATATATTAGTTTACCGTTTATACAATGAATATTATTTCAGAGGCTAATCCCAGAACCTTTAAGACGTACGTTTTATTTTAAGTGAAAGCATTTTAATCAAAATCATTCGAGCCATTTTTGAGAAATCAAAATATTCGAAATATTTTCCATGTAAAGGGTGTTTTAGTCTGGGAGTCTGGGGGCGGATTTTTCTGAAAACCTTCATCACCTAAATACCGTGTTTGCTATTTAACTAATTGCGTTTTTGTGTTATGCTTTTCACACACACATACCTTTTTGGGAATTCAGTATTTGTAAAAACTGAAAAAATTAAAGACTAAAACTATTTATATAACTTAGCTTGAACTCGCACAAGCGCTTTTCTTTATTTAAAAATGGTTTCATATTGCTAGTCTGAGACCATATGGACGATGAGGTTATTGCGCCGAAATAACACAATATGCGGGTGGGTACAATGTATAAAACAGTATATGCATTGAGATTGCAGACACAGATGTGTGGAGGTTTGTAACCAATCGAATGTCAGGCAGCCGTATGCGAGTAGCAATGAGCGCATTTATAGAAGCGGGAATGAAAATTTAGCTGACTGTTTCAGAACGCCAGTAGGTTGTGACACCCTCGAATTTACAGTAAAATTATTGGTTTTTCAACAGAGTAAGCCCATAAAAAATTATCCAAAGATCTCTGAAACATGTATTTGAGCGTTCTTTATTGAAGCTTTTTGGAAGAATGCCTTTGCGTTTGGAATATACTAAAACCCATATCCTATGCTCGGAAAGGATACGTTAGAAAAATCCGAAGCCACGCACGGAAATATCCAGCTAGCGGTCATCGGTACTCATCATTGCACTGAACTGTATTCTCTCTTAGACTTTGCGATTTTGTGAGACTTTAAAAGTTATCTTCGTATTTATACTTTCTCTACTACGCATAGTAAGTAAGGAAAGTTGTGTTTGACACAAAATTTCGATTTCGAAATTTCGCCGGAAATATTTCTTGAGGCCCTCTGAGTCAAAAAAAAAAAAAAAGTCCGAGCACGTGTGTGTGTCTCTAAACAGCATAAATCGAAAAGTCAGTTAAAAACCAAAGTTGCTATTTAAGTGTAATGTCTTTCAAGGTTGCGACACGAAGAAAATTCCTCCATCCTAAACTACATGGAAAGTTTTTCGAAAACTTTGATTTTCTCAAAACTGGCAATAGCGATTTTGATTAAAATGCCATATGCTTAAAATATTTTTATGACAAATAAAATTCATGTTTTGAATTTTCTGGCTATAGCACATGTAGTCCTGTTTACTCTTGATGATTTAACCATATCTTAAACCATAAGAGATGGAGCAAATCTTACTGTACAAGAAATGTAACAAGAAATCTCGTTAAAACACACAAGTTATGTCCAAATGCATTTTGTTGTGTAGTGAATCATTTTGGAGATATTTCTTGTTACTTGTGTGAGTTTAGCAATACTTAAAACTTTTCTCAAATAGAATATCCTTATTCACTTTTTATCTCTTGGCCGTGCAAAGAGAACGGATTTTCAAGCGACCAGCTTTAAAACATTTGACTATTACTCAAAGCCTACTGTATTCCCATATTCCTCTTGCACCTATAAGAAAATAAGCAATAAAAGAGTTTGTAAGAATAGTTAGTACAAGAGTAAAGAAAGTCATGTGAGCATAATATGTATTTCTTTATAATAGGGAATTATCAGTTTTAGCTCATTAACATTTAATAACTTTCAAAGCACTTCACTTCTTATTTTTAATACTTCTTTTAAATAAAGTTCAAAGAGCTATTCATGTTTCTGAACGTATGCAGTTATTTACATTGTTCTTTTTGTTGTATTTTCACTGCAGTCTATTTTGTGTATATACGCAACTGAAGTGTCGATAAGCTCTAATTATAAGTTTTTCATACACAGCCACCGAAAATTTTGTAATGCCTAAATTTTAGTCATATTATTTTGCTTTAGTGAGTAGTTGTATGCTTAATTCAATGCAGCAAGTAGTTTAAAGGAGTTCGAACCTTGAAAATATTGTGAATTAAGTAGCCCAATTAATACTTTAATGTGCTATTAGCACAGAAATATAAATCCGGTGGGTTCACCTTTACGGTTCAGTTCATTCGTTGATTTTTGATCTTTCTGCCTTAGTATCCCTTGGTTGTTAAGACTCTTCTTCGGATATGATTTGAATTCCAAAAGTTCTTTAACTGTTGACTTATTCTTTCAGATCATAAGATGCTTTATTTCGCACTTTTTATAATGTGTTATACTTTGAGATAAAATATTTATTTTTAACTTTTTTTTTGTTAATTATTTTAAAAAATCCGGGAGCCTTGCCATTATTGATTCTTTAGCAAGAAATTTATGTTACAGCTTCTGTGTTCAAATTGTAATTTTCTTATTTTTGAACCAAGAACTTGTTGCACTGTATTATTATTGCACATACATTTTCCACATTCCAGGTTATTTTATTGAGAAATAACTATAATAGTAAGCACTGGTTTAAAATACTTCCTAAAGTGTCATTCAAACCAAAAGAGAGAATTGTGTTAAGTGTGAATACGTATCTAGAAGTTGATGCTTATCCGATATAACAAGTGGCTTAGATTTCTAGATACACGGTGCATGAACTCATCCTAAACATGCAAATAATCGACTTGAACGCTATCGACCGATAAATAAACATCAGTTCTTTGAGCTGAGGAAAAACCCTCGAGCAGGAATTCGGCCTGCGCCCTTCCCCGGTTTTGGACCTACGCCCTGACCAACCGCACAGCGGAGGTGGCCCCTGTTTCTTTTGTGTACCTGAAAAACACGACGGCATTGAGCGGCTAGGCTATAGGGCACAACAGGCCGCAGGATACCTTTGTATCAGTAGTACTAGAAGGGTGTGTTCTGAAATCCGCAATTCATTTTCAAGGGTAAGCTACTCACCATGTAGTGACAAATGCATTAATATTACTGACAAGTGTTTTAAGCCTGGTTTTTCTATATCCTTTAGGAGAAACTACTTTTGATTACACATATGCGTTGAAAAACCAATTCTAATGAATATCTAATATTAAAAACTTAAAAATAAAGTTAGAACAACCTCAGTGAGGTAAGCATTTTTTAAATTACCCTCTCGTGCGTGAAATTTCAATTAATTACTTGGAAAGTCTATTAGGAAAATGACATTAAGAGTTCTTATGATAGTAAGTAATTTTAAATCATATAATGTAAACGAACACTCTATTTTCTGCTATTTTATAAACTTGTGATCGGGACGGGTGAACCTAATGAAGATGCAGATATTTCGTTATTTGACATCGAGTATAATACTTGAAAGATTCGGTAGTAAAACATCCAGATCTTGGTTACAATATTCAGTTTGAAAAAAAAAAAAAGTAGAAACCTGTTTATACAAATTTGTTTTAGAGCTGCCTGGTTCAAATAATGAATTTTAGTACTTTTCTAGCATTGTATAGGCTTTGCTAGCTAAAAAAAGTTTAAGTAGGTATTGAAACCGATTTTAAAGTGCTTGGTTGCTGATCTCCTTTAAGTAGAACTGTACTTTTTTCTTCTTTTTTCATTTTTTTAACTGAGTACCACACGTGCGCTTGTGTAGTTGGCATAGGATGACCATTATTTGCTTATTTTAATGCTGCATATATTTATTTTAATTCTGCAGTTTTACTCGTTAAATTTCTGCAATAAATAGTGATTAAGTAGGTATTATAATTATTTTGTTTTAAGTGTATCCATATCCAAACCAAAGAAAATTTTTCTCAAACTTAAATTATTGTCCAACAAAATAAAAATTTCTTTAAACAACGTTTATCAATTTTTATATAGGAATGTACAACATACAGTTTTAAATTATCAGTAAATCCGAAGGAAATCACGGAATGCATTATAACACACAAAATATTTTCTCAAGTCTTTCTCAGCTCCAAAAATGTTATTGATTGTGGTAACTAGATAATAATTTTATTGGTCTGCTTCGTTTATTTTTGAACTTCGGTACATCGGAACTAATATTCGAGTTTGAAATGCGTGGAAACAGTGACATCAGGCAGAATATCCTCTGTTTTCGTCACTTGAAAGGTGCTTTAATTTCCATCATTATTCATATCAATTGGATTCACTGCAAAGTAGGGGTTCCTCCCTACCTTAAAATTTTTTAAATATTTTGTATGCACACGGAGGTTTTGCAAAACTAAACTTCTGTCAATTGAAGTGTAATTCACACTCTTCTTGTAAAGCTAATTAAGTTAATTTATGGAGCGTTTCCGCAAGCGTACAAACCGCTAGTTTGTTGTTAAATTTACGAACATATTGTGTCGTTGTAGTTAATTTTTGCAATGCGGGAATCGAAAAATATATTGAGGACATTTATAACATTAAACATTCTTAAATACTTCTATTCAGGCTCTCAAAGTATTGAATAATGGATATCTATTTTAAATGTGATGAATATTAGCAAGTTTTATTTTCTATACCATTTACCACATAATTAGAAGATATTCGCCAAAAATTTGATTTCAGAGCTTTTACTGGAATCACTTGTTACGTTTTTGGTTCTCTGAATCCAAAATAAAAGCAGTCGTAGAAAAAGATATACGTCATACGCGCGCGTGTGTGTGTGTGCTAGCAGGGTAAGCAATATCGAATACGTATCTGGTATTCAGATAACTTCAAGTACCCGAGATGACTTTAAACAAAATCCTTCTACTTCAAATCTTACACAGAACTTTTTTTTTGTTATTCTTAAATTTATAAAAATATAGCTCTATTTTTATTAAAATACCATACATTAAACATATTTATACCTATCAATAACAAATTGTGGATCCTTAATTTCTGTGATACTTAATTCTTTTTTAGTTTTTGGTAAAGCTGGTAAACACAAACACTTAGAGCTTATTTAAATTAGTTTCCATCAATAGTGTCCTATTGAATTAGACCTTTATAAAATACTTTGCAGTAGAACTGGAAAATTATGGATACATTAATAATACAAAACTGACTCATAATATGCGAGTAGCTCTGATTTCTTTTTCGTATTATACATCCGCCTAGAACATATAAATTTAAAATAATTTTTGTTCAAAAGTTTATCGTGAGTGCGCAACTAGTGGAATGTAATTTTTAAAATCAGCCCATATATTATAATATTAGGACTAAAGCTAAGCTGTAATGTAAACAGTGTTCAGAAATGAAATTTTAAATTTGGTCACAATGAAGTTTAGAAGTACAATACTGACATACACATTCCAGGCTTTAAAAATAAACTTTAGTGGGATTTTTACAGCTTAAAATTTGAGAAAATATTGACCTGTCACACGGAGTTTTAAATACTCAAGTTTACTTGTTATAAATATTTTCTTGTCAAGAAATGAAAACACACATAGAAGAAGCTGTCTTCCAAAATGTTACATAATTTCTCTGACCTTCCCAAGTTGAAATAAAATGTTTAACAAAACTGTTTGGTACGTGAAGTATATATAAGTATATATAATTCCAGTGAAAAACTAACAAACATATCTTGAAAATAAATGTACCTAGATTGTGCTTGTACATGATTTTTACTTCAAAGTGCTTAGGAGTACATACATATTCACTTTAGGAGAAGTCATACCCAAGGGAAATTAAAAACAATACTATTTGAACTCATTTAATCCATTGCTTTCAATAGTAAATGTATGATTTTCTATTTAAACTAAATTAAATGTAAACAAATACAGATATAAAATACGTATTTTGATACGAAAGTCCTTAAACACACGCGCCATCACAGAAAAGAAAAACCTAGTTCAGATACAAATGTCAGTTTTGCTTCGCATTGACATTGATTCGAGGAATATAACTATAATATTTTGGAATTGCCATTATTATATTTTAAATTCCAAATTCAAATGGGTTTTGAGATGTTTATTTTCCGCATAAGCGTAGAGTTGTTTGCACTCACAAGTTATACTTTCCACTACTTAAAACCTAAACGTTGTTTAGCAATGGAGAGCGCAGAATGATTTACGTGACTCATGCATTTATTATCTAAGAACTGTATCGCTGTTGGGATATTTGTTTAAACAATTTAATTACTACCTTTATTAATTACTGAATTACGATTAGTGTAGCATGTTTACTTATGAGATAACGCGAGACAATTGAAGCTCGCGATACGAGATGAATAGCATATTAATTAATAATTATAAACACCGCACTTTTGTAGGTTGCATTAAAAGTGATTAAAATCAGATATTGCATCAGAAACCGGAATGCCTTTGAAATTTATTAATGTTCACTACAGAAGACAGTTTTCTAGATAAAATCTGGTAAAGGATAACCTAAATATGTTTGTATTTCTAATTTTTGCTATTTCTTGAAGTGGAGCCAACCAAAAATAAACTGAAATAGGTTGTTGTTCGATAAGAGTTTTCTAATGTAAAACTGTGATGCGAATTTTTTTTTTCATTACTAATTTGCAAGTAGCCCAGGGTACAATGTAAACCTGTTTCGCATAAAATTTATCCCAATAAATATGCAGAATTCAGAGAAAGTGCTCAATAACTTAATGAATTTTACTAGTCATGGGCAAAAAAAAAAAAAAAAAAAAAAATATGTTGGTGAGGTATGCTTCAGACGGTAAACCAGTGGAATATTTCGGAAGTGAATAATGTGGCAAAAATGGTTTGTGCTGCTTAAATTGTGAAGTTCTATTTATTCTTTGTTTTCCTTGTAATACATTTCCATTTTTCTAAAATGGCTTTTCATTAAGAGGAAAGAACCTCAGATGATCTATTTTTAATACCAATAATAAATAATTAATAGTAATAGGTAACAAATTATAAGTAATAAATAATAATAAAACTGTTTTGCGTTGGGAGTGAAGAAATTCCTGAAAATTGAAACATGTATCCTAAAAATATGTCCAATTTAAGTGTGCAATTTGGTACTTATCGGACTATTTTATCAGTTCATGTTGTAGTTAGGGATTGGAGCAAAACATTGCTTAAGTATTCCAGCCGAAAACATTCAGTAAGTATGGTCACATTATCAAAAACATAAAAGCCGTTAAAATTATTATAATTATTTTTAATTTTTTAAAAGAAAAGATTAATGATTTGCATTAAAGTGTAATTTAGGTAGTTCCGTGACTAGTAAAAGGTTGTTGTTTTGTAGAAATTTTATACAATTTTTATATCATTGGTAAACTGTAAGGTAGAATCACACTCCAAAAAGCTCTTTGAGATGTATAATGTATAACAAACAACTTCTTTTATTACTTGCATTAGCCGCTCTCGTAATTTACATATCGTTATATTTTTAAGTTTCCCGGATTGAACTTCATGCGACATCTATAATCTTTGTCCCCCATACCTTCATGAATAACAAAAACTTGCTTTTACTGTAGTTTTTCAATATCATGCACTTAACTACTTGCAATCACTTCTACTAAAAAGTTTACTAGGACCACTATTTAGAAGAACAGAGGCATAAAATATTGTGGTTGTGTATAACAGTGAATTTTTAATGTCTAGAGAAAGTCATGTGACTTGTGATATATCAGTTCTTTTAGTTCTGGTGTGGATAGACACCCAAGAAGTTTTGTCAAAAAGTGCTTTTTGAAATTTAGGAATTCTAAGCTCATATTTCAAGATAAATTAGTACATATATGTTTTTAGAGTCAAATGGAATATTTTTTCGAACAGAGAAACCATCAGCATTTTTTGAATGTTTTAAAACTAAATAAAAACTATGCATTTTTTATAAGGGAACAAAGAATTTAGTTCGGGAGTTTTATCAATTCGTAGATAAAATTTTTAAACTCATCGATCTCTTCTAATATCCTTGTACTTTTAGAGTTGTAACTTAGCGAAATCAATGACAATTTGGTAGTTTTGAAAATATTATATTTTAATAATTTTAAATAATTATATATTTATCGACAAGTGATTGGCACATTTCAGTTATTTTTTCCAAACAACGCTTGTAGTTTTTAGAATTAGTTATGAAGATAGTATTGTTTCATTGTAAAGTGACTTTATTGGTGAAAAAATAGCAATTAAAACATCTTGAAACTAAATATGCTGAGCTCTGAACATAGGTAATTAAAATATGTTAAATTTTATAAAATGGCATTTGATGCGTTTTCTACACAAAGTCACTAAAACTAAAGAGCGACAAGAAATTTATTTACGAGTACTGAGACATGGTTAAAAAGATGGACTAGAAGTGTAAGTATTTAATGGCTTGCAAAACCTAACATGTATTCTGTATTTAGGCTTTTAAACCTTATGCATGTATTTTATTGCATTTCTGGCAGATTAACTAAGTTGAATACACAGAGAAAAATATCTATTGGGAATTCCATTTGCTTTTAATTCGTAACATTTCAACCATGCACACCTCAAACAATTATTATCACCATTGCTGATGACTTTTATCCTCGGAATGTGTTACCAGCAATCAAAAGTATACGCTAGAGATTAGAATTACAGTCAGACAAACTCTTTTCTTCAAATGTCGTCGGATTCCTCCTCAGGCATTAAATTAATATTCCGTAGTCGTAAACATTCAGAAGTCATCAGATCACGTGATGCATTCTCTGGCATGTCAACGGTGCTTGTTACTTCCCTTTGAAATTACTGAAGACAGAAGCTGTGATGCTATCTTGATTTCGGTCCTTCGTAGATGCCAGCTTGTGTTCCTCTTATTCTGTGAAATTTCTTGCATTTATCTGCATAGCGGTTCCGAGTCCTTGGTGTTTTGTATGGGAAAACTATGGCAATTACCAGCTTCTTTGATGATCGTGGAAAAACACTTCTTGACACGAAAATTGTACATACTTGACATTCCCTACATATCCTTACTTTTATGCGAATATCTAAATAAATTGCGTTTTTTTATGGAGGCTCTTTAGCTAGTGCGGCCCCTATATCAGGCATGAAAAACCGCTTAATTTTTGCTCAGAGGTGTTTTTCACCATGAGATTCTTTGAAGTGTTGTAAATCTACAACACTGATCACCGGCTTTACTTTCCTTCCGAAGAAAGCCTCGCTAAGGATTTTTATACCCGAAAAAAAAATATACCTCCCTCCGCCTGGTTTGAACTCGCGCCCTTGGAAACCAGAGGCTAATATGTTATTCCTAGATCAAGAAGAATGGAACGCAATTATCTGCATATCTTTTCTGAGAAAATAATAAAAAAAATATATATATCTAAATAGCTTCCATGTAAAGGAAAATTGGATTTACGGAGAATTTCTTGACAATCTTGTGTTGCATCTTTGGAAGATCCTGAATTTAAATACCAATTCGATGTTTAGTTTTTGAGTTATGCTGTTTATAAACATGTAAATACATGGAGATTTTCTAAGAATCTGATGCATTGCACTCACATGACTTTCTCTACTCTAGTACGAACTATTCTTATGGCGATAGTCAAATCTTTTAAAGCTTTGAAATTCCGTTCGTTGTGCATGGTCAAGAGATAAAAAACTGAAGGAACTTTGGTTTTTAAGCGACTTTTTGTTTTTGAGTTATGCTGTACACACACACACACACACACACACACACACACACACACACACACACACACACACACACACACATGGACCTTCTTCTAAAACTGCTTTTTTGGAACCAGGGGCCCTCAAAACATATTTCCGGTGAAATCTTGGCAACGAAATTTTGGATCGAATACAATATTTCCGCTAGTTACTATACGTAGTAGATAAAGTAAAAACATGTATGTTTTGGATTCAGGGAGTCTCTTTCATAGTCAAAAGTGTTGAAGGATAGATCTAGGTGAAGTTATTCAAATTCACAGCTGTTAAATTCTTGATTGCATGCGAAGGACGGTATCACTTATTCACAAAATGTTTTGTTTATTTTCTGTGAAACTGGGTGCTTATTTCTATCCAGAAGAGTTGACATTATTTAATGTTTCAAACAATGACACGCTTAAAGGTGCAGTGTTTTATTGAGGCATTCTGTCTCGGATTGAGACATTTAAAGAGGAATATAAACTAGCCAGGTCACGGGTTTTAACTGCAGTATTGTCGCCGAATGTGATGGCGTCCTAAAATGGGAGCCAGCACATCCCTTGAGTAAACTGTTGTGAACTGAGCCATTAGGAGCCATCATGGTGACAGGAAATTACTGAGAGTAAAACAGTTGTTACTACAATAAATTATCTGACCGGGAACAAAGTGGTAAAGTGGGTGTATTTTATGGCGTAATGGGACAGATAAATGCATAGATAAACAAAAGAATGAATTCACCTAAGAATGCTCCAAAATATAGGTATGTGGTATTTTTTGACAGTGAATACAGTATAGTTTTTTGTGTAAAACCCTTTAAAACTTTAGTAATAAACTTTTAAAACTTCTTTAAAACGCTTCATTAGTGCAGTTTCCAAATAAGCCTTCAACAAAGAATGGAATTTGCGTGTGCAGTTCGGCCGTTTCCGTTGAGGATCTCTTATAATCGTTCTACAACAAAGGCGAACTATAGAGGCATTAGTGTACTACGTTCAACTTACAACTATGCAAAAAATAATTATAAAACTAATTGGTGTCATCGCAGAGGCGATTCTAGCAAAATCCCAGGATGAATTCAGCAAAGGAAGACCATGTGATTTCATATTTGTGTTAGCACAAATCATAGAGAAATGCAGAGAATTTGATATCCCAACCTTCACAGCATTTATCGACATTATCGATAGAGAAGAACCTTCTAAAATTATGATTACAGAAGGATATCCTGAACATCTAGTAAGAGTGGTGCAAGTTGTGTATAACACATAAAAATGAATGATGTTGAACAGAGGGGGTGAAACAAGGCAAGGCAGCCCGATATCAACAACTTTTTAACATCTATAGTGGCCGTATCACTCAAAAGTGGCAGTACATTTAAAATAACTTAAAAAAAAAAAAAATGACAACATGCTCATAATAAATTTGCAAATAGCTATAGTTTATCTAAATGATATGGCAAGAAGCTATAATCTCGAAATTCCGAACATTGATGTACGGGAGTGAGAATTGGACGGCGGATAAAATGAGATTTCTCAGATGTACAGCAGGATACACTTTGAGAGATAGAAAACGAAGTGAAGACGTAAGAAAAGAACTGGGAATATTTACGAGATTTAAAAATATAGAAGGAATTGGAGAGAGCATGTGGAGAGAATGGAGGACTCAGGTACATCTTAAGTGATTCTCAAGTACGAGCTGAGGCACGAGCGAAGAAGAGATGGAAAGACCAAGTAATATGAAGGCGCAACAAACCAAAATGGTGATGATATAAGAGCAGCTTTTTGCACAGCTTTAAGTACTTTTTGGTAGAATTCTGTGAATGTATGCAAAAAACAGTATGTTGCAGCTTAGTCTGTGCTTGTTCAGTTTGTCTTGGAAATGAAATGTTTTGTCTGTTAAACTTGTTTAAAATGCTTCACATGTACTGCTCTAAAAAAACAAGCTTCAACAAATGACTGGATTTAATTTAGACAGTGCGTGTGCACTTAGGTCGCCTTATTTGAGGAACCCTTATAATCGTCTTACAACACAGGCTTTCGCTCCTCAGTCCTTTCTGCAGAGTTGCAACCTGTTAACATAAACTATTGCACCAAATGGAAAAAAGAAAAAAAAAAAAAAAAAAAAAAAAAAAACTGGAGTTCAGAAGAATCCACGTGGAGTCAATATATAACTTTCTGTTTCTTAAAGTCAGGGTCGTTATTGGTCTTCAAGGACAGGGATGGACGTTTCTGAAGCATGGAGATAGACCTACAATATACATTAGTTGTGAACCAACTGCACTCGCGCCACAGTAAACAGACTTTACACATAGAAAAATTAAAGTGCTTTTAATATTTTCTTAGTTTAATTAACTCTCGTTCGTTAATTAAATGAAACAGAAAATTGAATTGTATAACTTGACGTAAAATGCAGTTATTCACAATTTCACAAAATGAGAATTCAGTTTCATCCTAGTGATTTTTAATAGTTTAAAACTTACCTTTTGATAATATATTAAATCATTTATTTAGCACTCACATCAGATGCAGTATGTTATGGCGAATAATATTTTTGAAGTGAGTTTTATGCATTTGGTTAATACGAACCACGGCTAGAAATGTATCGAATGCAATGGGCACAGTTAGGCTTTGCTGCTTAGCTTCAAGTTCATCCTTGTAAGGTCTAATTTAGACTTTACGTATGTTAGGATATGAAAAGGGCTTAACATAAAATTAGAAGTTGTGGCAGTACCGTTCAACATTATTGAATTAATCGCATCTTAGATATTGTTAAGACGCTTCAATTAATTTTTGTGCAGTGGTGATTTATACACTATTTCTTGTATTCAGTTAAATGAGCGGGTACTCGGCAGGAATTTTGAGAACGCATTTTGTACAACTAATGTCTTTTGATTCAGAAGTTCCTAAGAGACATAGTTATACAACGTTTTAGATATGGAAATTTAAATTTATAAAATTGAGCTGCCACGCATTCGTTAAATGAATTTCGAAAGTGCTACTTATACCTTGAAACTTTAAATTAAAGGTCAAAACTATTTTAAATACACTTTATTAAAGTTGTTATCAAGCATGAATATTAAAAAATTAACATGTATTAAGTTATGTTACTCTTATAGTAGTAAATTAAAAACCTTTACTTATTTTTGTAGAAACCTACATTCTCCGGCCATCTTTGTTAGTGATTTTAACAGCACTTTCTTTACCGAATAATTAAAGAAGAAAAGGAAGGCTTGGCTTGTGAAATGCAGATTGCACTTTTTGCATATATTTCTCAATAGTTATGTATAGTATGTTATATTCTCGGTCTAATTTTGCTTCTAGAGGTTTAAATTTATTTAATTTGGTATCTTAAACCATAAGCTTTTTTTGATATTCAAGCTAAATTTTCAACGAATAAATTGCTCTACCCTATGGCGTTTTTAGTTAAAGAATTTTAGGCAGCTACATTACATTTACGTTTACATTTCAATTATAAAACGTGTACATTTGTGTTATTTTTTAAAAAATATAATCGTTACAACATACTATAACGTTACATTTGGAAGAGAGGATAATTTCTATAGTCGTTATATTTCATGAAAAGAAAAGAAAAATACCTGTCTCTAGTTTGGAACATTTTGGGATTTGAATTTTCACGATTAATTCATCTCCATAAGCATTTTCTAGGAAATAAATAATATTTTCTTTTCAAATGGTAGCATTCAGGGTGTTTATAGAGAATTATTTAGCTAGGGGAGTGTTAACATTTGCAAAACGAGTAGCCCTAATGTAACAAACATTTAAGTAAGGTCATTTTTATCGAGCAGTTAGTCATTCTAACAAGAATATAAAACATTGTTTGGGTTGCTATATAAGTACATCTGTACTGTTATGACCAACTTAGCCAGTTGCCAGGGAAGTGGAAAGGAGTAAACTATGCGATTCTTCAAGGAGCCTTCCTAGAAAACAAACAGATGAAAGTCACGGAAACGTTACCTGGAGGTGTCAGCAGCAATAGATAATCGAACCGCGGCCTTCCGCGTGACATTCATGACTTGTAACTCACCTATAGTAAACAAAAGAAAAGCATCCGTGAAATTGCACGAACCTTCAGGCTCTTCTGCTTATCTCTTTGGCCTCATTTCAGACGTAAGGTGAGTGTCTTCCATAACAAACTGCAGTAATTAAATTTAATATGTTTTTAAAGGAAAGGCACCCTTGGGAAGTGAGAAAGCAAAAAACCGAGGGGAAACATCATTTTTCAGAACTAAAGGAGCAGATTTCTCTTAGAAAGTGTGTTGAAACCATCACTACCATATTTAAGCTACAAAGCACAGAATTTAGGAAATTTTGACTCTTATAATAATTAACTTGATTCCAAACGACTTAAATTTGTATTAAGCCATTACTCAAAATAATTTTAAAACTAGTGTGCGTAATTTCCAAAATTAAACTATACTAACTTATTACACGGCTCAAAATTCCCTATACAGTGTAGTTTTAAACATTGCAAATATGAATTTATCATAGCTAATACAGATTCAAAAAGGCCTGCCATGTAAAATAGACACTTTTTTCTCTTTCTATACTCTAAAGTTATATTTTAACCCCAATTAAAAAAATATTTATGGAAACATACCCTTTAACGGGTTTCTCAAAAACTATAATACTCTTCTGAAATAAATAAGTACAAATATTACGGTACGGGAATATTTTCAATAAGACATACTGCTTAAATTAAAAGATTCGAAGAAAACAATAACTCGTAAGCATGCACACGTTTATTTAAACGGATCATAAGAAGCAATATGTTTTAGTAAATTGAATTTTTCTCGATATTTTATCGTGGCCATTATATTTAATAGTTTCTGAGGTAATGGATTACTAATTTAAGAATAGATATTTTCACGTCCTTAATGCGCTTCTCCATTTATTAATTCATGCATTGCTCCCCATCATGGTACACTGTCCACGAAACGGGTGTGGAAGGAGGCGGAGGTAGCAGCGGCCATGCTATATGCAGCCTTTGCTCCAATTGGGCTCTTACGTCACGGAATTACTTAATTTTAAATAATTAAGTGACGTTATAGCAAGCACATAACATTTTTAATTTTCATCTCTCCGTCTATGCCGTATATACAATGTTATTATAATACTTATACGAATAGTGCTTCTTTTAACACGTTACGTTATTCACGACACAATCTGCCTGAAAATGCTTTCGAATTAAGCAACGGTTTTATGCAATATACAAATGCTTATCCGAAGTACGAAGAAGAAATTCAGACGTTATGGTACGGAACCCTTTGAGAAAAAGAAAAGCGAAGAATCGCAGTTTCCAACAACTTCATCAGAATACGCCTTTATACATTTTATTTGTCATGCAAATAGTATAAAAATATGGTATTTTAATAACATTAGAGCCATTTTTATACTATCAAAAATACTTTTTTTTTTGTAAAGAATAGCTTGGAGTGAGAGTATTTTGTTGACTGTTCCATTCATACGTGATTTGGCTATCCTGTGCATAACAATTTAAAATTTCAACCAATGGCAGTCTTCATTGGTGAAAAAATTAGTAGTTTCATTACCATCTTCTGTGAATTTTAATTATCACCTTCTCTGCTTTTCCTATGGTGTGGTCAGGTTGGAAAATCTAGCTGCACTGTCCTACAGATGCAACAGAACGCTAGGTTCAAGTGTCAAAAATGGCTGACTCTTGCTTCGGTGAAGCATCTAGTGCCGAAATAGATGCAATAATTCTAAGAGGGAAACTTAGAATGCAGAATAGAAAAGGAATATGTTTGGAATCAATTTGGCAAATTTTGTGTTGCACAAAATTATAAATTAATTGATATTGCCAACATCTTAAAAGATTGGAGGATTAATATGATAACTTTGTAGACCCTGTGAATGGGCGCTGGTATATGTATGCCTGCTTCATTTGGTAATTACTATACAGCATTCAAATACTATTTCATAGGCTCTAGCATCCGTTAATTCATGAGTCTTAATAAATGCAACCCGTGATAGCAAAATTCTCTAAATAAATTTATAATCAGCCGCGGCGTTACTTACAATTTTCATGCCACATTCTAGGAAGGCGCTGAACTTATCAAGTTCGGTAGTTAACCAAATTTTTGTTTTGTTTGTTCACAGGACAAAACACACACACACACACACACACACACACACACACACACACACACACACACACACACACACACACACAAACACGCACGGACCTTTTTTAAAAGTGTTTTTGGGATTCAAAAGCATATTTATTTACTTTACTTTCCATTTTTACTTAGTAGAGAAAGTTTAAAACAAATATAGCTAGTAATTAAAAAAACAAAAAAACAAAAAAAAGTAATAATAGACAGAATGCAAAAGAGAGAAAAAGAAGACCACAGCACAGAATGGGATAACGCAAACAGAGCTGTTTTCTGCCACTTTTTAATATATTAGAACATATGGACGATTCCCTCCAAGGATCTCTTTAAGCATATGGTGTGAAGATCACAAGACAAAAAGCATGCGCTGTGGACGTTGTCCACCAGGCGGCATCTGGGGACACCGAATTACGAGAAACACAGAAAGTGACACTATAGAAGAAATTACAGAGTATCAAAGAAATGGCTACAACACGCAGAAAGAATGCTCGTGGACTATCTACCTTGGCAAGAATTTTCTTATCAAGCAGCTTGTAAACGAGACTTAGGCTACTGAAGAACTTGATGGATGGATACAGCTCGGCTCGGAACGGGACACTAAGAAAAAATTAAACGGGCCTCAGCATACTCTTTAACTAAATATGTTACTGCGACAACGGATTTATCATTTAAATTGTGCTTGGATCCACAACTAAAAGCCATCCATTGTCTATTTGCATTGTCTCCCCTTTAGGGACACGCGTGGTATTTCTGTGTGTGACTGTAGTTCAAGACAATAAAATCCAATTTGTAAAAATAAACAATCATCTCCACTAAGCTGTTTTGTTTACATAGCAAATACTTTCTTGTTTTAATTTGTCTTATTTAGCTTTTTGTCTCAGTTCATTACAGCTAAGTCTAATATTTTTCATCGCAGTGTTCTAGTGAATTCGACATTTTTGTTTTTAATTTGTGTTGATTGCAGATTGCATATTGTCATTTCCCATTTCCTCTAGTTTAGTACAAACTTTTGTCCTCAAGAAATTCTTTTGAATTTAAGTTAACTTTGGATCTCTATATGACCTTTGTTATGCAACTTTTTAGTTCTTCACGTTTGCTTTTGTTTTCCTTTACATTCAGGAGCACTGAGACATGAGAAAACATTATGTGTACGCTAATTTCATTTGTATATAGTATTTAAGAATTATACTTATATAAACTTACTTTCCTGTCTAGTGCTTGCTGTTAATTGAGATAAAGGCTTAGAACAATACTTCCATTACCATTGTAAATAGAAATTGGACTCAGGAGACTGACATGTATTTCCGTGAACTCGATATTGAATTTTTGGGCAGAATGCAATACTTTCTGTAACTACCAGCTACGTTTCAATCAAAGCCTCCGATATGCCCTTAGAGTTAGAGACTATAGAAATGAACCAATAAATAATAAGCAAATAACAATAAAAAGCTTATTATAGGGGATTGCACCTAGAAGTGGTCGTCTTTCGTTATTTACTGAAAGCTGCTTTGTCGGGAGCACATACATCACACGACTTTGTTTTCGGTTGTTCTCTAATGTAGTTTTTATTATTTTAGACTCAGTAATACTTTTACAACTGATTTATACATAATATAATTTTTCACAATTACTCAGACTATATATATAAGCTATTTATTTCTGCTCTGCTTATATAACAAATTCAACATTATTTTCATTTTAATCAAAACAAAAATATTGTTAATTAAAAATTAATTTTTATTTACACCTATGCCTAAAAATATTTAAGACATAACCACAATTTCACTAAAATAAATTCTAAACTATTAAAATTTTATATTTGTGATATTTAATTTATCTTGCTGTAGACATTTTAAGGGCGCTAACAAACTGGTTACAAAATTTGGTCATATGCTACTCTATCATTAACAAGTGTAGGTTAAATTTCATCTACATCTTTTTAATACTTTTGAGAAAAATTGTATTTTACTTTTATTATGCTAATTTATCGGCGATGGACACAATGCGGAAATGGTAATTTTAGAAAATATAAATATTACAACATTAACTCTAATACACAAAACTGGCATTCAGAAATTGTTTCACTGCTCTGATTTAAACGTTTAAATACACTTTTGCAATAATTTGTTCTCTGTGATCGAATTAATTGTGTCACAAGTTTTAAAAGCATATAAAACACGTGTACGTTTTTTAAGTTCATTCTCTCGAGTTTCTGCTGAAAATTTGTTGTTTGTAACATCTGATATCAAACTACATCATGTGGAACACTTTATTGCACAAAAAATCAAGGAAAATCAAAGTCTCGTAAATACCGGTCTTTGGTCCACGTGATCTTGGGCATTTAAATGGCCACATGTTGAAGAGGAGTGATTCTGTTACCTTTTCAGCCACAAAGCCAAGGATTGGTTGTAGAGTTCTTCAAAGTAAACTTTACTTAGCCTTATTAGCATCAATAAGTGATAATTGTCGGTGTCGTTTTCCTGAATCTTATCTACTCTGCAATCTACTCTTAAGTTTACCTCTGCGATTGAGAGCGAAATGGCGCAAATACTCGTTAATTCTCATAAACACATGCTCGTGCTCATAAAATTGTATGAAATCCTACCGTTCTTGCAGTTCACTTAATTTCTTGAACTCCTGCCAGCAAATACTATTTCTAGTGATTAACCCGGTCAACCTTTGGATATAACGTAAAGAAGGATAATGGCTATATAGAGTTAATATTTAGTATTAAAAAGTGATTGTGGTCACACAAACTCGTTATTGATTGTCGATGACACAGCTAACATTGTTTTAATCCTTTAAATGCCAAATTCTGGAGTTTGAACTAAGGTGTCATTCAGGTAGGCTGTTCATTACCATTAAAAATACCATAATCAATATCATTAACTAAGATCTCAAACGCCCTGTACCAACATCTGATCACTCCACATTTTTATTTTCGTTACTAATATTGTAAGTAAGGGAAGTATTGCATTCGACCTTAAAATTCGATGTCGAAATTTCACCGGAAATATGTTCTGAGGCCCCCCCCCCCCAATAAACAAACCATTTTCAGAAAAAAGTCAGTGTGTGTAAGAGAGAGAGAGAGAGAGAGAGAGAGAGAGAGAGAGAGAGAGAGAGAGAGAGAGTTTGTGCGTAGTGTGTATGTGTGTGCGTGCGCGCGCAACATATCAGATTTTTAATTATGATTTCATTTCTTTTATGAGCTGTTCTCTTGTAACCTGCCACAGCTGTTAAAAGTTTAATTTAATTTACTTCGAGTGTCGTTTTGTGTTTCTCTGTCGTGATCTACGCTTCATTCTCATGCAATTATTTTGGAACAGGCATAATATTGTGTCTTTTCTTGCTTTCTTTCTTTTCCTTTTTTTTTTTTTTTTCAAATATACCTTTATACTGCTATTAAATGGTTAAGTAATTTCATTTTATTTTATTGTTCACATTGTTTTTATATGATAAATTACATCCTAAATATTTAAACTTTATCACGTGTTCTACTATCTTATATAAAATCAATGTGTATGTTTACCTTCACTTTAGTGTTTTGTACCTTTAGTTTGCTCCTTTCGCTGCTCTTAAAACTTCACATCTGCAGTGTGTAATTTTTCTGTATCTACTTTTGTCACTGGCCCATAATAGTCACGCCTGTGTAAATATTCCTATATTTGTTTAAATATTTGATTGTATAGCCCTGGTGATTTTTCAGTGTTCTTTTGTTATTAAAATAATTCTACATCTTCTCCTGTGTAAAAAAATTGCATACTAACTGGAATTTGGAACTTCTAGTATAGGATAATTTATTACACTTATTTATATCATATCGAAATTTGCCTCGGTGTTTTTTAAGCATGCTGATAGACTAAAAGATAGACTGAAAAGTTCAATGCCATAGCCAAATTTGAACCACGGATCTTCCGGTCTCCTTCGGTTGCTCTAACCACTGAGCTGCCATGCCAACGTGCCAGCATAAAATTCTCTAACTAACTCGCATTTTTTGCGGTAAACCACAATCAAATCCTAAATTCATCTGAGATAACATACCTAATAGTGACTTACGATGCTGTGAGTACTTAAGTCCCGGGCTTCATAGTTTAACCTACTCTAAGGTCAATCAATTACAACGTAAACTTCCACTGTATATGTTGGTTTCTGACTTTGAATTCATTGGAGAATGGGTGGGGGGGGGGGGGGGTAAAAAGTGCATATGAATGCACATTAATGTTCACTAAATGAACATTACAGACACGATTGCGTCTCATAAGAAATACTTCCTGTCTATTTCTTTTACAAATGTGGTAGGATTACTGTAATTAACTGTAAATATCAGTAAATGCTCTATGATTTAAACAAAAAAGCCAATATCCTACTTCGAAAGTAGCAGCGCTGTACATTGAATGTTAAAGCACACACTGGTTGAACATTTTAAAATGACCAATCAATGAGTATAAAAATAAAAATTAAAGTTTGCAGCAGATTGACTCTTTTTTACCTTGAATTACGTACAAACCACTCGTCTGCGCTTTAAAATATTCTAGCTACCGAAATACAATTCTTAATATGCAGAAAGGATAAACAATAGGATATTTACATGTTCGGGCATTCTACAGGTTTCAACTTATTTGTTTTATAATGATTTGTACTCGAAAACCGACTTCTCAGATTTGTATGCATAAGTTGCAAAATTATTTTACAGCAGAGCATTTGCTGCATATATAGCATGTAAGATATTACCCAAACTTAAATTCGGAGATACAAGAATAAGTTTTTGAAGTAAAATATAAGCGTTAACCAGGAAGTTAAGTAAAAGCCTTAAGAATCATTCTGACGAAGGCCATGGAGTTTAGAATGGCCGAAAGCTCAATATTTTCAAACCTCACACGGCTGATCGCCCGCGAAACTATAATAAATATATATTTTTTTTAACAAAACTGCCGGAATTAGCGAAACATTTTCTTTATGGTGCGCTTTTCGAGCTTTCGGTATAACGTAAAATTTACAATGACGACTAAGCGGAACATATGTATTTAATAATAAATATCATATAGGGAACATGGAACATAATTTTTATTCGGCCAATATTAGAATATAGCGACATTTTAATTGCTAAGACGTGTACAAATTTGTACAGAGGAAAGCTCGGTTTAAAATTTAAAAGATAATGTTTATCTAGTTAAGATATTTTTAAATTGTCTGACGGACTCTATTTCATATAGGTATATCGTAAAAGTTTCTGTAATAGCAGCAGAAAAGATGAAAATGTGCCGTCAAAAATGAATTTTATTTTAATTTTTTTACCGATCAGTTGTCTTAAAATATTTGTTCTTTAATGTAGCCATCCCGTATTATTAAGATTTCTCTAAAAAAAAATGGTGCTTTCCGGGGGTAAACTAGTTCAGTTGTACTATCTCCTATGTTTCATTATAAAATGACTGTGTCCAGTGAGTTAGATTCATGAGTGGTACCCGTTATTCGATAGTTTATGATCATAGTTATTGCTTGGTATCCAGAATGCAAATATCCAGCCGATTTATTCAAAAGCCACATAGAGTACTAAAGTTTAATAGCTCTGCGAATATTATTTAATATTTCCTGTAATAAACACTTGAAATATTACAAACACAACATCTGAAATGGCAATTTTCTTAACTGCTCAGATATTGGTGTCTGAGAGTGTTTGGATGATCGCTTTCTTCCTTTGTTACACATACCCATTCTGTAAACATCTGTAGTGACTTCCTTATTCTAATTACTTTACATCAAATGAAAGTCTTACAGATACTAATTAATGAAACAAAATACTGTGGCGAGTATTTTAAAACTTATTCCTTTGTTTTTCTTGAGCTTCTACAGTGAATTAAAACATCAGCTTTGTAGTACAATGATTTTCATTCATTCAGTCATTCATTTGACCTTGAAAATTATTGACTTGTAAAGTAATTTGGTGTCAAATACAAAGGACCTTTCCTCATACCATTGGGTCTGGTCTATCTAGATAGATTTTATTGCAAGTTGATTCTATTCAGTCTTAGAAGATTGTCCAATACCTTTTTGCTGGCTTTGTGATAAATGTTATTAAAAATTATAGTTCTTGTTTTATATTGGTTGCAGCCTAAGACAGGTAGCTCATCACGGTATCTCAGGGTTAGAGCATCGACACGTATGTATTAAATGTTTCTCCATCTCTTATTTACTCAGCGGCAGTATTACATCTAACCCAAAATAAATATCGAGTGCTTATCTGAAATGCACATTTTAAATCTATAAGAATCTTTTGCAAAAATATATTTTATTATTTATGTGCCTGTATTTAAACAGCGTAGTTAAAAATCACTAAGTGCAATAAATAGCAACCTGGGATTAAAGTTCCTTTGTTTTTCAAGGATGTGACGAGGAAATTTTCCGAACCCCAACATATTTTCTCTAATACTTTTCTAAGGATAACTTTCACAATTTTTATTGAAATATCACGAGTTCTTTTAATTTTTCAAAAACAGCGCTTGCGAAATCATCTACAGGCTTGTAGGACTTCAGATAATTTAATAGTGGTAAAAGACAGCTGAATCTTTCTAGAAGTGTAAATATAGCTATATGTTAAGCGTGCGGTTTATGTCAAGCGATGTTAGTGAACTCCCACTAGGAGATTCGGAACGGAGTGCACCCAGCCTCGTGGGCCAACTGATAATTAGCGGCCCCTGGTTGCGGAGACCGCATATACCGGCTGAGCGGTACTGGGGCGCTGACCATGTCCCGTCCCCCAGTACTGCACCCCACACGTGATGCCGGGCACGGGGGACGTAACGGCGGGGTAGATCATGGCTCGAAAGGGGCTGTTTCGCTGCGGGGTTGGTTAGTTAATGTTTATGAATTAACATTCTCTGATCCAGACTGTTGAATATAAATGTTTTCTCAGATTATTTCTATGTAACACATTTTATGGTAGATTATCGTTTTGTGCTTGATATACGAAACAATATCTGTGGTTATACGTATAATGGTTAATGTATTGCAAAATAAATTCCAGGTAATTCTTGGTTCCCAATGTATTTACAAGATCATAAATGTGTTCGTAGCAAATAGTTCTTTCTGTGGTGGAATAATACCATACTTTGGGAAAATGCGTCGGAAAGGTGCCTAATATTTTATTTCAGATCATCTGCTTACAAATGATTAACTTTAAGAACGCTCTTCATTTGAACTACCATTAACGTTTTTTTTTTTTTTTTTTTTTTTTTTTTTTTTTTTTTTTTTTTTTTTTTAATTCCATGTTACAATATTCCAATTTTGTTGCGGTAGGTGTTCGTCTAACAGGCTTAAGTACTTAGAAAGTACTTTGTATGAAATATAATTTGCGCCGATTAGAAATAGCAAATTAAGCTGTTAAACTTAGCATTCCTGCGGACTTAGAAGAAAGAAACATAAGTAGAATAGCATAATGTAATGTGGAAACTTTGACGTTGTGACGAAATAAGGAAAACCAGTATAATGTGATTCTGTAATTTTAAACTTATCAGACTCGATGATATTGCCAGGGCCTGAAACACGGAACTTTGGCACTATGCCAATGGTCTTATCTCTTGAGCTACCTTAACGGGATATCTGTACAGGAACTAAATCTTCTGGTCTGATTAAACTGTCCCGGTAAACCTTCAAAGCGATCCCAAATACTCGAGATATGAAGGGCAGAGTCTTAGACTTTAGAGTTCCACGTGGAGGTTCGGTTTTGAGTCCCTCTTCGCCTATGCCATGCAAATTTTAATTTCTAAGAGAGATTTGGCAACGTCACGTTAACATTAAATTGACTAAATTCATTCGAATTAAGGTAGAAATACATTACAGCATTGTTTACACAATGTTTGGGCAACAGTGAAATAATAAATCATTTATATACATTTGTCAAGAAGCTAGATGACTCCAAATATTTGGCACAACTAATTTTTTTTTCGGCTTAATGGTTCTTTGTTGACTATAATTCTATTGGACAAATTTGTTACACTCTTGTAGAATCCCTGGTTGACGTATGGTCGAAGCAGTACCTTCCACCCTATATGTTTTCTTTAAAATTTAAATTACATATTTGGCGAGTGTTTATGCATGGAGATTAATTTACAAAGCGACTCTACTAGAGTTTTGCTTTCGTTAAAAGGAAATAGTGCTTCATTGTAAAACAATGTAGCTTTTGTAATTATATCGACATTTTTCTAACGAGAGTATACTCTGATTATCTGTCTCGCATACCAAGATATTTGTAATGTTTCCATTTCAGAACGTTACACATGACCAACATTAACAAGAGTTTAACACTACGCTAGGGAATGCTGACTAAGCGTTTACAGAACTAATCCCCGTGTTTGCGCTTTTTAAAATTCCATCCTTTCTCCGTTTCCTCGACTCCCGAGGGCATGGAGATACGTTTACTTCTGTAATGACTTCACTTGGTCGGCAGTCCACACGGAACGCAAAAGCAGTTTCGCAGGATAAATGTGCACTGACAAGTGAACGATGATGTGAAAGTTAGCCAGTATCTGCACACACACATACTGCAGATATACCCCCATGCATCCATTGTCCCAATTTCTCTGGTGTAGAGAGTGTAAGGGCAGGGATATTGCCACACATACCAAACCGGTATTGCTGCAGGTGTATGCCTGCTTACTCAATAACACAAATACATTTATACTTTTTATGTGTTTTGTTTTCGGTCTCTGTCTCTCTCTTTGCTTTTCACTTCCGACAAAACATTTCGAGCTTGCAGAAGAGTTCGCATGAACTGGAATGTCGAAGATTTCAGGTCGCTGAATCGCTGAAGATAGGCATTCGTTTTGCACTTATGCCCTTTGGCCACAGCCCTTATCCAAAATCGTAACTGAGCACGTCTCTTTTGTATTGAAGAATGATAGTTTGGAAAGAAGCTCAGAAGCTCAGAATGTTCTTATTCCTTGATAATTAATTGCTTTTTCATACGAGTCATGGGTACGACAAGGTTGGAAAAGTAGAACTAGACTGAAAAATTCAATGTCACAGCCGGTATTTGAACCACGAGGAAGTTATTGTGCTGCCAATGTTGATTACAGTAACCAGACGGCAACTAGCAGATCTGTAGTTCAAATCCTGGCTATGGCATTAGCATTTTACTTTCCTTACTGCATATAGCATGGAAAGTATGGTATTCTACTCAAAAATTTAAGGTCCATATTTCACAGGAAATATATTTTAAGCCCCCTATATATATAAAAGCATTTTTTAGAATAAGGTCCGTATATGTGTCTGTGGACTGCTTAACTCAAAAACGAAAAGGCGGTTAGAAACCAAAGTTGATATTTGAGTTAAATATATTTCAAGGATGTGATACAAAGATCTTGAACATTTTTCCACCCCAAACTTCCCTTTACATAGAAAATGTTTGAAAAATTTTGATTTTCCCAAAAATGGCTCTAACGATTTTGAGTAAAGCGCAATATGTTTAAGATATTTTACCCACGTAGTTTGTTTACTCTTGAGGACTTTTGCATAAATGGTAAAACGTAAGACAGAACAAACTAGCAATTTAAATTAAATTATCTTTTTTGTGATGTGAACAGTTTCGGAGATATTCCTTGTTATTTGTCAATACTTATGGAGCTTTTCAAATGGGAGACTTAATTTTTTTATCTCTCGGTCATGCAAAGACAACGGAATTTCATAGTGATGAATAGAGACCAGTCTTAAAACATTTAACTATCGCTTAAAGCCTATTGTATTCCCCTTGCACCTACAAGAAAACTAACAATACATTTTTTTAAACAATTTTTATAACTGTCAACCTCGATAAAGATGAAGTATATAGACGAATAAGTGTTGGTAAGAATGGCTTGTGCAAGGGTAGGGAAAGTCATGTGAGTGCGACGTATCAAATTTTTTAAAGTCTGATTCTGTGTTTCTTATTTCCGTTGTGCGCTTAATATAGGTACGCCTAACGTTATCAAAATTTTTTAAGTGGAAAGAAAGGTTTTCCGAACATCAATATTTTGAGGTTTCAAAGACAAAATTATATTTTTAAATAAAAGGGGACCTCTTCCAAACACATTTAAGTTCCGAATCTTTCAAGATATAACACGGAAGATTTTTATGAATTTTTTTCCAACACCAAACTACCATATCTTGTATGAAATATCACAAGTTTGAGACATTGATATGGATAAAATGTAAATATTTTGAGCTTTCTAGAAACAGTCTGTGAAGTCCTCTATACATTAATAGAATTTTTCATAGTCTTATATTAAAAAACCATATGTAAGCGATATACAGAAAGTTACAGAAAAATGTTTGGGTACAATAATATTTTTCCTTGTGTCAGTTGTCTTCGGACCACAATGACCTATGTCGACGGACCCTTAAACCCAACCTACTCAGTCACTCAATTGTTTTCGTAATACACAGGATGAGTTCTACTGTCTTTACTACTTGGTCACCAATGGGAAATAGAGGAAGTATTGCATTCCATTAAAAAGTTCTATATCAGGTTTCAGCAAGGCTACTTATTTGTCTGTTTTTTAAGAGAGGGAGAGGGAGGACAGCAGAACAGAAACAAAAAGTATTCCCTAATTTCCCTTGAGCCCCCTTTCTAGAACAGTAATAGTGTCATGAAATGGTTGTACTTCTACTAGACAGTAGCCTTCAATTTAATTAGGAATTAAAACAATCTACTTTAATTCGCCAACAGAATAGTGAGTTTGTAATTTTTTTCAGCAGTATTTTCTGCCATTGCATATATTGACGTTAAGACAACGAATTTTTCACGGTTGGTTCAACTTTTCTGCACACATAACAGAAAAATTCTATTCTCAATCACAACTAATATTGTGGTAAGTATGAACCCGGAAATTAAAATTATTTGCAGCATTTGAAGTGTCAATATGCTGCAGTAAGCGAGATCGCCTTGGATGTTTATCGAGATACATGAATCAGACGAGAGAGGTTTAGTGGGTGTATTAATGTCTGATCACAGCTACTAACATTGGCACGAAAGCCAATATCCGTGGTTTGATTCAGCCTTCGAACCTTTACCACTACTGTAAAAGAAAAATAACCATCGGACAATGCTTAACTTGAATTTGTTTCTAGGATTAACAGAATAATGTTTTGTGTGAACAGTTTATAAATGCTATTTTTTTATTTTACGAGTTTCTGCAATGCTCTAGGTTTCCTACACCAAATAAAACAATTTATACATACTAATAACAATACAAGATCAATACATAGGAGCTCCACTATTTTATCATCCACTATTTCCTATCCAACGCATCAGTCCCTTCAGCATCATACATCTTCTTACTCCATTTATCCAGTTTCCATTTGATCTTCCTTTCCTATTTCTTCCTTCTGGTGTCCACCTCATCACTTTCTTTGGCAATCTTCCGTCTTTCTTTCGGGTTATAAGCCCAAACCATTGCAGTCATTTTGCATTTATCACTTCGATTACATCCTTTCCTATATCCATTAAGCGTCTCATTTCTTCATTTTTTATTCTCTCTTTTCTCGACTTCCTAGCCGATCTTCTAAAGATCGGTTCTCAGTTTACCTCCCGTATTCTGTTTACTGCCCAAGTTTCCGCTCCATAAAGCATCACACTCTTAACTGTTGATTCATAAATTAATTTCTTTGTTTTAGTCAAAATATTACGCTCCATAGTAATGGGTTCAGCATACCAATAGCTCGTTTTCCTTGGATATAATGGCAATTGCGAATAGAAAAATTCATGTAAATCTTGCACGCGAAATTTAAATTCGTTCTTTTGTGCAGCCGCAATTTTGGGCTGCATAATGGTTTCTTGGGGAAAAGAAATGTTCAACGAGAAAACCATATCAGGAGCAGAAATACTTCGAAGGTTCCTACAAGCTCCTATGACTTCAGTTTGTTGCCATGTATTAAAGAATGAGAATTTTCTGTGCTTTCGCTCCTACTGCCTTAAATCTACTATAGTTCTCCAATGTTCCTTTGCAAACATTTAAATTTCAAACCTATTTGAGTTTACGACTTAGGATCTGACATGACATCGTGAAGAGGGTTAGGTCTATTGGGTACTTGTCAGGTTTAATTGCTTGTAGTATGCAAACAGTGCGTGGTCTTCATGAGCTTGAACTATCGTGAACTTAAAAGTGTCTCCTTGAACAGTTTTATGGCACTGTAGACAAACTTACGGTAATTCCAAATGACTGCAACATCTTCAAGGTGGCTTTTTCATTTCCCAGTACACATTTGCTATGTGCAATTACAACATCCTCAATAGCTTTTATCTTCTCAATCGTTTTGATTTCCAGAGAGTTAATATAGAGGCTGTCTTCATCTTAAATGAAAATTTGCAGTGATCTGGTGGACATTTCACTCACCTTTAACAAACTTAAATTCCCAGAATTTCAAAAGAAATGTGGATTATCGAAGTATTTTAAGTTAAAAGGAACTTTCATATTCCACCTAGGATTACTTTATTTAAATTTTTCATTTTATGCTTGTAATTTAACCATGTGATGCTATTTCTAAATTTGGAGAGAAAGCCAATTCCAATTTAAGCGGACTAAACTGTTACTTCATTTTAATGCACTGGAGATGAAATCTTGTTTATTTTTAACACGCGTTTATTTCTTTGTTCCACAAGTGAAACTTCAATTCACTCAATTAAAATCTTTAAGTTTCTTTAAGTTGAATACACGTTCAACACATATATTCACTGATTTACATTAATATATTCTTATAGATGTGAACTAATAGATTTTATGTATAACATTAGGGATAATTGATTGTTTTTGTGAATTTTATTTTATTTCTCTTAAAGTATTGTTGACACTACTAATTTTGCCCTATTACTTATTTTCTCTAATCTCTTTACAGCTACAACCTCACTTGCACAAATTCACCAACTATACTTCTTAAACTCTTTTCTATGCACCAGCTTTCACCAGAGCTTTTTCAAACCCTCAAAAGTTACCCTAGCCTCCTTAGCAACGTGACGTCATGCCAAGGAGCTTTATAAAAAGGCGCTCCTAATTTTAACATAACCTGGGTTAATGCGTTTCATTTACACGACTTCCTCTATCCACTAAGGATTATTTGTGACTCTTCTTCAAGCTAATTCTATAAAAGTTTAATTTTTATGTGATTTGACATTATTTGAGATAAAAATTTGTAAACATGATTGCAAAGAATCTAAATGAAATTGGTAGATTATCAATGTAGGGGTTTTAGTACCATGTGCCAAGCCTCAGCGTCTTTTGGTTACATCACTTTGGTGTTTTACAAAAGCTCCCCCACCCCATTGTAAAAAATGCTTTTCATTAAATACATCTGTATATTCTTTATTTTGTCGAACTAATTGTTCATCAAAATACACTCCTAATATGCTCAAAATTTTGCTATGAAGAATAAACTGTGTACGTGGAATTTTTCAATCAATAAAGGACTCACTTTAATATATGTGCAGTATTTGCCAAAGTATCTCTTCGTGGCATTACCCATTTCCAAAATATTGTCGTTGGTCTGCATTATCGAACCTGCAAGCAATAACGTTTCAAGCACTGTCACTTTGTTTTGTCATGACGCCATGTAAAAGGTACGCATTATCAAGGCCTACTCTTAACTACATCGTAAACATTTGAATATCGGAGCCAGTCTCTTCCTATCTCTTGTGCAGCTGCAACAAAATTTGTGTTGAAGCGATTTCTATAAATATATATCATCGGAGACAGAAACGTTTTTTTTGAAAATTTGCTGAGCAGTATGCAAAGAAACGCTCGATAGTAGACAAAGTTGTATGATTACAACATAATTATACTTATTTATTTTATCATTGCATCTACTTGAATTTTAGTTACATATACAAGTATTGGTTAGTTGAATATAAGAAGCCTAAACGGATGATAAGGTTGGCATAGTTTCCTCCAGAAAATGTATCTCTTTTCCCAACCGGAGCAGTGAACAGAGAGGATGCAATAATTTTAGTGATGGATATAAACTTGGCTTATTAGTAGACTGTCAAAGCTTGCTATTGTGACTAACCGAACAAAATATCTTCCAAAGACTAGTTAGAAACACATCCTACAGTTCCTTAGTTTTTGTGCCAGCAGTCAGGAATGTTGTTCCACAGCGGTGTATTTTGAACAAGAATTTAACGTTTAAAAAGAACCACGAGCTCCAAACGATTGTAATTTGGAGAATAAATTGTTAATACGCATTGTTCCTAGTTTCTAATGATATGCAACTTGACTCACTGTAGGCAGTAATGTGGGTGTAATCAGGTCGTTAATCACGTAATTATATGCAAAGTAAAAGTTGACAAGCAAGAAATATGTTGTTTTACGAAATATGAATGTACGTAATTTCTGAAGTCAATTCAAAGCCTGGGTTTATGTGAGGTCAGTTTTCTAACTGGAAAGATTTGTGCTTCTCTTTTCTCTTGCCCCTTCTCTTCCCTTCTGCCCTCCTCTCTATTCATCTCCCCTTTCCTCTCCTCTCCCCGTCTCCTCTTCCTACCCTCCATTCTCTTCTCCTCTTCCCCTCTCCTCTCCCTCCATTCCTCCCGTCTCCTCTCCATACCTCCCCTCCCTCCTCTCCCCACTACACTCCATTTCTTTCCTCTAAAATTTAATTCGTATTATTTCTGTTTCCCTTTACATTAGCTGCGCTTCCTCTTTTCCTTTTTTCTCTTTTTTTCTTTAATTTCCTCTTTTACCCACCCTCCCTCCTTTTCATTCTTTTTACTTCTCTTCTCATTTCCTCTCCTTTCTATCTTCTCTTTGCTTCTACCCACGCTTCCATCCTTCTTTATTTTCATTCTTTTGTCTCTCTTCTCCTTTCTCTCCTCTTCGCTTCCGGTATTTATCCTTGTCTGTGCTTTCATTTTTTGTTTCCTTTAACCTCTTTCTTTTTCTCATCCACACTCTTACTTTCTTTCCGGCCCCTTCAATTTTATCTTCCATCATTCTTTCATATTTTATCTTTTCTCCTGTTCTTTCCTTTTTCTTCCTTCTGATGTGTCATTATTTTAAGCTAACTACTGTCTGCAACGCACAAGCGTTTTAAAATGACGATCGTGACTGCAAACGGCATAAATAAGAATATCAGTGATCTAACAACGCATATTCATACGAAACACGCATGCGCAATAATAGGTGTATTATGATAAACTTGAAGTGTCACGCCTTATATTTGATTTTTTTAAAACGAAGAAATGTGAAGGTGGTGAGAAAGCAGGTGTGGTCAGTATATTGCCAGCATTCACACTGCCTGTTGAAGGATATGCACATCTGCATTTCTGATTCTTCGATTAATGCGTAAAATATAGCTTTTCGTATTCCTTTCATATTAAATATGATCTTTATTGCGTTTCTTGAGCTATTCATAAAGTCCAAGTAAATCTCAACTATGCTCAAGCCAAATGTTTGAATTTCACATTAATGTTTTAATTTTAAAGCTGGTAATTAAATGGAAGAACGCGTTATGTATGGAGTCATACAAGATTGTTAAAATACTATAATTTTTAAAAATATTTATTTAGACGGACACATCTGAAAGTATGAAGGCAGCATTAACTGTGGAATTAATGTAAAATGTTTTAAAGTCCTGTGTATGCAGAGTCTATTTAGTCAACGCGTGTGCAGTTGATCCACAAAGGAGATATATCCTAACTACAGCTAATGTTTGTTATAAATCCATCTCCACTCTTCAGAAAAGTTAAACCTCTATCCCTCTCCTTGAATACCAATACTAAACCTGATTTTAAGGAGGTGACAGTTACATGTTGACTCCATGTGGAGTCTCAGTTGCCAAAATTCTGAATTCCAGTTCCTTTTTGTTTCATTAGCTGCAAAGTTTCATGTTAAGATACTGCAACTCTGTAGAAAGCAGGAAGGGCACATGTTGTGAAACAATTATAAGGGCTCCTCAAACGAGGCGGTCGAACTGCACATGCGTTGACTAAAGTTACTCTAAATGGCAATAGAATGTCGTTTCAGAATGGAGCGACGATTCACAAAAGTCTTATATTTTTGGTAAATGATTTAAGGCTATAATTTAAGCACATCTAATGAAATAATTAATAACTTATTGTAATATACCCAATAAAAGCCAAAGTAGATCTAAAAGTTTTCACTTGATCTGGACACTGTAATGTAATAATTAAAGCGTGATTATGGAGTGGGAAAAACTATAAGCAAAATACAAAGTAATAGTGACATTGTGTTATGAACAGTGACACAAAATTCCAACACACAAATGAAGACATTTTCACAAAACATATCTCGTGTTACCGAAAAGAAAATGGGACAAATAGCTTTTGAAGCTGGAAACTCCATATCTGATGATGAAGTTCTGCTGCTACTGTGGAATGAGGGTTAAAAAACTGATTTTGCTCTTTGAGGAGGTATAATTGTTAAATTAGGTCACAAATGAGAGATATGTTGGAGTCACTGGTACTTCCGCTCTAAGAACTGCTTCTCAGGGCGGTTTCATCAGGATAGTCAGAACCGGAACCCGGAAAAGCTTCACTTGAAGCAGTTTCAGGTATGTGGGAACACCAAGATTTTGTCGTTAACACCCAGTACCTGATCACTAGCCTGTGTTGAATGACCCAGTTTGGGACTAGGAACTCCCTAGCAAGTTGTATCGCAGCCTCAGTGGATTCTTCCAAGGTGTATCCAAGAAGGCGGAGTTGAAAACAGCGAAGATGTTTTCACATCTGCTTATCATTTAGAATAATCAAGACTTACATACATCAGCTCGAATGTGTGTCTGAAGGATGAAGCAGCCATGATTACTTATTTAAGCGTATGTATACCATTCATTCTTGAGGAAATCGTTTGGCAATAAACGGGGCTGAAGTGAGCCAAAGTGAAGTAATCTCATAATAAAAAGAATGAGAGGATTTAAACAAACGATGCGGTTGATTCTGTCCTCATAACGTAATTTGTACAAAACAGTTCGGGAAACGGTTATTTCGGGAAAGAGAACAAATAGGATGTCCTTAGAACACATTTTCCCATTTGAGAGTTGCAACACATCTTTGAAAGTATATTTCTTGCCCTCCCACTTGAATTCTTATCCCACAACAAAGGGAGTTGTCACTGGTGAACATGGTGAAAGGTTTTATTTGAATGTAGACCTATAAAAATAGATGGAACTGTAATCGTAGTATGTAAACATTCCGTACCTGTTCGTATACTTTGTGAAGCAACAAAATGTCATTTTGAGAAACACATAAGATACTTTATGCTTTATAAGCGCATTTAAGTGTTATTGTTATTCTTTTAATTTGTGTAGATTAGTGTTACCTTATATTCTTGATGCTCTTAAGAATGTGATTGTCAAGTAAAAGCTAGCTTTCTCCGCTTTAATGAAACTTACAAATCCTTATAGCTCCTCTTTTGAAGAATCTTGGAGTAAAGTAACACCCAAATAATATAATGATGAAACATCCAATATATAATTAAGGATATAAACGTATACCAAAATATTGAAACCAAGCTGCAATTAAATTTCTCTTATTAGTACTCCAAATTGGAGTGATTGGCAACTTTGGAGTTGAAACTTTTCGTGATATAAAGCTATAAACAGGCTTCTGGGAACCGAACGGTTCTGAAATATTGTGAGCTTGCCCAGGGACATAGCCATATCGTGCTATCAATTTATCGATTACTTAATTGGGCATGGTTGTGTATACACCACTACAACTAGAAGTAACACCCATTTGCTTTCCCTTTCTCTGTTACTACGTGCTTTCCGGATGAAAAAAGACATTGCGCAGTGAACAGGCATGTTTGGAAATGGCGTTATCAAGGCCATCAAAATACTATTGGAATGGCAAAAAAGTGATTGGGTTTGAGAAGATGCTCCAATCTTTTCCGATCTCTTGAAAAGTTTGCACATAGTAGTAAGTGGTATTTCATTTTGCAATTCTTACGCCATAAATACTGACACAGAAGATAAGCTAGTTGAGGATATCTGATAGTAAATTCCTCAACTAATAAGTAAATAAGGTAGAATGGATAACCATTGTAAAATGTATTTAAAATCATGAAATGTAAATAGATACATAAATATATGCATATTAGTATAAATTAATTGCATAAATTAATTGCAATGGTGTATTCAATTATTCATTCTAATGTATGCGTTTCAGAGCATTAAATAAATTGTTAGCTTTACTCAATATATATTCCATAATCAATTTCACAGATTAAATATGAATTAACTTACTAAAAGATAACCTTCTGCTATTAAATTTCGTGTATAGTGGAGGATAGTAAGTGATTCATTTGATATGATGTTAGCAAAACTGAGTATTTTAAACTGTATATTCATACGTTTTAGTCTTTGTTTTATGTTACTATTTCATAATCGTTTTGTGTATGTAGTTATATTATATTATTGGAATTTTTCCTTAACGTAGAGGTAGCGCTGCCACTGACCAAGAGGGAGACCCAGGTTCGATTCCCGGTACGGGCGAGGGCATTTTCTTCCGCTGGGAAACCTGTTCCGGGGTGCACTCAGCCTAGTGAGGTCCCTGAGGGCCAACTGAGGAGCTACTTGATTGAAAAGTAGCGACTCCTGATTGCGAAGACCACATAACTGGCCGAGAGGAACTGGGGCGCTGACCACATCCCACCTGCATTACTGCACCCCACTCACGATCGGCAGAGGTGGGGAATGCAGGAACCGGGCGGCAGCCCTGGGCTCGGAGGGGCTGTTGCCCCTCGGGGTTATTTATTATTGGAATTTGTAATGTTGATTATCAAAACAAATACAACTGAAGCTACAAGTTCACTTCATTGCACGTGATCTTATCTAAAAAATCTAAAACTTTCTTTATGGATAGTTTTCCAATAAATTAATCTCTGCTTTATACTTAGAATCTATAGTTATCATTCACGTAGTAAAGGTGTTAGAATTACTAGTCATACATTAAGGGCGTATGTTTTAATTCTCTGATTATCTTTTTCCTAGCTGTGCAAACATCTCTATAAAGTACAGCTTAATAACTTTTTACTCAAGGCTTTCAATTGGTGGCAAAGCCGGTCTTTGTGTGCTGCCTACGTTTTACCTGAGGCTGTGTTTTTTATTCTGTTCTTTAAACTCTGTTGAGCACTGCATGAATGCAATCTCCGTGCCATCGGCATTCGTATTCCGCTCAACGCGAACCGCTGCGAAAAGTCGGTCACCACAGTTACTACAATCGATAGTAACGATCGATTTTACGAGCTGCTGCAGCAGCAAACAGGCTAGAGAAATTCCCAGTGAATGACAAGGCCACTAGCCTAGCCTGCTACCTCCCGCTGATATCTGGCGACCGCCGTTTCTTCAGGTGCATTGCTCAAGCCGGCTGGAGAAAGTGACATGAACAGTGTCAGCAAACCCGACCCGAAAGTGTTGGAGCCATTGATCTCCTTGCAGCAGAAACCTGAGGGGCTACGGGGCATCCATCACTAGTGACAATCATAATAATCTTTGTATTTGCATTCTTATGAATGACGGGAAGGCCCGGACCGGGGAGGGAAATACTTCCTGAGTAAAATGTTGTGACGTCTAGTGGGGGAAAATATTTATACAGCAACTGTCCGTCCTTTGTCTGCCCTCGCGTTAAACCCCTTACTGCCGTATTCTTCTGCAAGTGGTGAAGTGTTTTTGCAGTGGCGGGTCTCAAGAGATGACTCCCCAGCAAACGGAACTTCCTGTCAAAACAGATGCGCTACACCACTGCGGTTTTAACAAGGCAGCGTTTGCAAGCAACTGCTGTTGCTGTTTGAAAAATTTGCCTCCAAATGGAGGATGAAATAATACTGCTACACTTTGAAGAATTAGCTTCCAAAAGGGATACAATACAGGAAACTACGTAGTGAAAGTATTGTATTCGACCCAAAATATCCATGTCGAGATTTCACAGGAAATATGTTTTGAGCCACCTGCATCAAAGAATAAAAAGACATTTTTGGAGAAGGTCCGCGCCCGCATGTGAGTGTCGTCTGTCTGTGAACGAGAAGTTGGTTAAAAACTAAAGTTGCTATTTAAGTTTAATATATTTTAAGGATGCGACAAGAATATTTTCAACAAAATTCCTCCACCCTAAACTAACTTTGTATGGAACATTTTTCGAAAATTTTGATTTTCTCCAAAATGACTGACATTTTAATTAAATGCTATATGTTTAAGATATTAATGAAATGTATATTATATTATTAATATTTAATTATTATTTAATTTTCTGGCTATAGCCCATGTAGTCCTGTTTACTCTTGATGACATTTGTGTAACTGGAAAACCATAAGAGATACAAAAAAAAAAAAAATCTTACTGTGCAAAAAATGTAGATCTCGTTAAAACACTCGTTCTGTCCAAGTGCATTTTTTTGTGGAGTGAATCATTTCTGGAGTATCCCTTATTATTTCTGTGAGTTTTGCAATACTTGAACTCTTCTCAAATGGAAGGTCGTTATTCACTGTTTTATCTTTTGGCCGTGCAAAGAGAGCGGAATTTCAAAGCCTTCACATAGTGGCCAGCTTTAAAACATTTGACTATCGATCAACGACTTCTGTATTCCCAAATGCCCGTTGTACCTACAAGAAAGTTAGCATTGAGATAATTTAGCAAATGTTTTGTGCAACTAGCATGAAGAAGATAGAGGAATATGGGTTTGTAAGAATAATTAGTACAAGAGTGGAGAAAGTCATGTGAGTGCAACAGTTCAGTTCAAAAAAAGGATTATCTGCCCTTTGATCCTCTTTCATGGGAAATAGCATGTGAAATCATAGCAAATCTTGGTAGAATTAAAATGTAAACATCGGAATGACCAAAAAATCAAAATAAGTGTTGATATAGAATTGGATCACCTTCTACAGGATCAAAGAAGTAAGTGTTAACATTTCGTCAGTTAAAAATAAGCTGAAGAAAATCTTGAAATTACAACCACGAAGAAGAAGAAGAAGAAGAAGAAGAAGAAGAAGAAGAAGAAGAAGAAGAAGAAGAAGAAGAAGAAGAGGATGGGGAGGAAGACCAGCGCTAAGTTGGAAAAAATACATCCAGGAGGGAATAGAAGATATGAACTAGGAGATGCTGACAGAAATTAAAGAGAAATGGCAACTCCTGAGGGAAAACACAAAAGAAGGAGGAGGAGGGGGTAAATATAATCGGCACCCTTCATCAACTTGAACAACTAGGTGTTACAGCACTACGTATGAACCATCATGCCATTTCTAAGAACTTTTTCATTTTTTCTTTAACTGGTTACCTATATTCTCAGCAACGTTTCATGTGATTATCTTTTTTGCACTTGTTCGCGATACTACAATAGCTGGACTAAAACTCATATTAGTGCTCTGCAAAAAAAAAAAAAAAAAAAAAAAAAAAAAAAAAAAAAAAAGTTTGTGTAAGTTGATCAGGAAACGTAGAAACTATTCGTTACTTATACAGATTAAAAAAAATATATATAGGGACATGAGCTTTCTGTTTGGTGATAAAAGTAATTTTAACTCTCGCAACTGCCGAAATTATGCTGGGAAACACGGTAGTATATTTAGAAGAAGGGCAGGGAATTCATTTCATTCTTGACGTGCAAATTTGGTTGAATTAGAACAGAAGCAGCAGTAGTTTATGGAGTTAGTTGCTTGATTGCTTTGCATGGATTTGATGGTGGGCTAGAAAGAGATACTCTGAGCAGCATCTTGAGAGATGGACAGGCCAGGCACCTGAAGAGTGAACCGAGCGAATGTGCCCCCTAAGGCCGTTAGACCTTCATTACCTGCGTCACGGAACTGGGGAGTTCATGGAAGCTCCTGCCGCATTTTTGGACATGCACGCACACAAACATACAGCAGCGGAAATACCTACCTTGGTTACCATTCATGTGGAGTAAATGTGATCATTCATTGCCCTGTAGTACGACGTAAAGTCATACTGTATCCATATTAGGTGCAATGCTGGAGAAAATAGCATGTGGAAGCAGGACAGTTTATTGAACTCCGAAACAGAATAAGGAACAACGCTTCTGGATGAAATGTTACGGAACAAACATTAGATTGTTGACTATAAGAAATATAAAGTTGTTAAAATGATTAAATAATGATACAATCCGATGCAAATCTAACGTTCAACGGTATTATTTACATAACAAAACAATAAAAGATATTCTAAAATGTGGCCAATTTTGAATATTTGAATGTTTATGACCACAAAATTTTGGTTTTATGGTTATATGTATACGAAGTGTGGAAGATGTATTATGTACATGTATGAAGATGTATCTTTTTCCTTATGCACTTAAAAATTAACGAACATTTTAAATGTTTTTAATATGAACGTTTTGACTTGCACAAAAAGCAATATGACCATTTCTTTTAATGCACTTCTAAGAGATTTTTAAAACTTGAAGTAAAAACATTAACCCATGCGAGACAATATTAAAAATGGGAAGAGGGTAACGTATCGAAAACAAAGATCTGCCTATTTCAAAGTTCAGAATGCAATTTAGAAGTTTCACTGCAAAGTTAAAATTTTTTTAAGTTTGAACTTACTGTTTAGTTTTGAAATTATTGAATACCGTAATGTTTAATTGTTTTTGGTCAAGTTCTAATGATACCTTAAAAATTAAAGGTATTTAAATTAGTGTAACTTAATTGATTGTGCTTTCTGCTTATTCAATTATTTGTCGAATTAGTTGTTAGTCAAATGTTATTAATTCAAATATATTCATGCAGATTTAGAAGACAATTATCTTATATTAATTTATATTCAGAATAAAAATAAAATGTGTTAAATACAAATAAGTGTTGCGTAACAATTTGTCCATATCTAACCTTTATTGAACATTATGAGATATAGGTAGGAATTCAAAATTGTGCAACATTTGTTTCGGTTTTGCTGTCTAAGATAAAAGAAAGAAAAGTATGACCATTATAATTTTAACTTGATTCAAAGGCAGGGAAATACATATTCAAAATAGCCTAAGTGTTTTCTGAAGTAATAGTTTACAATCTTAGACATGCTTCACATTTTTTTACACCACTGGATTGTTTATAGTCCGTTATTGTGTCCTGGTTAACGAAAACTGGGTTCGAAAACAGGAATAAAGGAGAGATTCGGTTAATAAATAAATAAATAAATATATATATATATATATATATATATATATATATATATATATATATATATATATATTCAGGCTTTCTAGATTCGTATACGTAAGAGATAAGTGTATTAACAAATATATTTAGCGAAATGCACAAGGCCGTGGTGAAAATGAAGTTATCAAGAAACCAGAATAGTATCAACTGTCAATCTATTTAAACAAGGGATTATTTATTTATTAATTCCTGCCTCTCATATAGGTAAATTGAGTCATTACCAAATATCTGTGTCTCGTTACAGCGTTTTTATACGGCAGAGACTTCTGTAGTCAATCCATAGAAACAAAATAGGTTATCTGGTCAATCTGTGTCATTGAAGAGACAAAAAGAAGGAAATGATACAAAATGTAAATGTATTCCTTGGCACTGAATTGAGCTAGGTTGATGTTGGTCGCTGGCATATCCAAACGACTTGGTTCGACTTCATTAGGTGAGCCGTTGAAATCCGCTTTCTACAGTTCACGACCTCTCACCAGCTCCTAATCTTGCTTTATTCGATTGCAAAATGCATGTGTTCGCTCACATTCCTTTTTATTGCTGAAATAACCGCCGCAATATCAAACACTTGATTCCTGCAAAATCTTTATCATCTCACCCGTTTGTAACTGGAGGCGTCTAAGCCTCGGATACAAGAAAACAGCTCTAACATTTTATGACAGCTATCACTGTCAATTCTCAGGAACCTTTCATTAGGTGCATTCAGTGCTTTGGAGCATATATTTGCATCGCTTTGTCCGTCCACACACTCAAACAACTTAAGGACCTGACACCTAAAGGAAAATCTCACTATATATTTATGTAAAAAAATTCGCTACAAAATTAAGGGTGGTGTATGTGAAAAGCTTTCTAAAATTAAGGATTTCCTGGGCAAACCGTTGCCCACACAGAGTTTAAATCTTCTACATATATGATAAAATTGCAACGAAGAATTCTGGTTATTTTGGATTTAGACAATGAACTGTCCTAATTTTGTACAAGAAATCCTGTAAGGAAAAAAAGAAATAACTCGCTTATTATTAATTTTTTAAATCGTATATAGCAAACGTTTCTGAGTTTCCGAAAGGTTTTATTATTTACAAAATGTTAATAGGACGAATATTCAACAAGTTATACTAATTTTAATGGCCTAAATCGAATACCACGAGACAGCCATAAGGAAGAGACAGACGTTTGGCTACTGCTAGTCCGTTTAGCTAGGTATGTTTTCATTCTTAACAGTCCATAAGAGAAGCTTTATCACCGGTTTTCAAAACATTGCATGTAAGCTGTATAGAGAGAAAGAGAGGAAGTGAGGGTGTTGCAGAAGAGGCGAAAAGAGAAAGGGACAGAGACGGAACAAGAGAAGGGAGAAAGAATAAGTAGGAAGAGTCCACAAGAAAGTGAAAGAGGGTTACAGATGAATCTAGTCGTTTTACACGCAGGCAGAGACATAGGTTCTGCAAGTTTTATATACTAACTTATTAAGAACTGTTTATTATGAAAAGTGCCATTAATCAATAACCTTTAGAATATTTACCTATACAAACATTAGCAATGTTAATAATAATAACAATAATAAATAATAAATAATAAAATCATTAATATAATAAATAATTATTGATGATATAAAATTCACACCCACGGGTCTGCAACGCAAATTTATAAAAGCTGTTTCTCTGAAACAATATTCTAAATGCATATATACTATTCACTTTCAAAAATAGCCCCATATTCACGTTTTATTCCTTTTATTTTTTTATCAAATCATTAATTAAATTATTCTATTCTTCCTGAAAATCCTAACTAGATACACTAAACTTTGTACTTGGGAGGCATACAATTAAACATTTAGTATATCTATAACTCATAATTTGTTTCAATTTTATACATGAGTATGATGGTTTCCGTTATGTCTCAAATTACCCTTGGATTAAAAAAAAAAAAAAAAAAAAAAAAAAAAAAAAAAAACAAACAAACAAAAAAGTAAAATATTAACATTATAGCGTTTTTATAGTTTAAAATAAAACATTTGTCTTGTAAGTTAATTTCCAAAACTACTATTTTGTTTTAAACTACCCTCTCTCAACCTAATAAGATTCTCATAATTAAGACTAATAGTTAACAATAGTACTGATAATATACATTTTAAAACACAAAAGTTGATTAAGTATGACTTCTCATGTTATATAATCTTCACTACCTATATAAAATTACTAAAAATGAAATTATGTAACAAAACTCTCAGTTGTGTTTCTGTGAAATTTATTTTGTAATAAAAAGTAACGGAATTACAATTTGGGAAAATTTATCCAGACTTTGTCAATTACTGTTTCAAAAATGTGTAGGCATTCTGTTGGAAGATATCACATAAGGGAATAGCTCACTTAGAGGGCGCATTCAAATGAATACGAAATGTTCTTATATATAATATTTATAGATCAGGAACTCGGTCAACTTGAGTAAACATATGCGTAGATCTTGGTTGACTTCCCTGGGCATGGAATGAAGAGATGATGAAATAAGAAAACACTACGCAATGATGAATGAAGGCTTCACAAAATGTGTTCCAGTTCGATAACTTGTTTGTCTTCCTGAACAGTCAACGAATTGCAAGTGCTGCAATTACGTAATTCCGTGGGTTAAAGCCGGTAACCTTTCACGCAAGCTAGAGGACTGCATTGTTTTCGCGTTAGTACTACAAAAGTTTGATCTTTGTTCGGAGGAAAGGTCCTGTTTATTTCTTAATCTTTATTGCCGCACCTATTAATTGGTATCATTAATACCGCTATCGTTTAGTTAAGCATGCAACGATATCTTTAGTATGTATATTTTCTTGTACTGACACACACACACACACACACACACACGCACGCACGCACACACACACACTTACACACACACGCGCGCGCGCTCTGAAAGTGAATTTTACGGTTCTCATCTGCTTCTGCATATGCCTCAGGGTTGTGGGACCAGGCGGTGGCTATTAGTATGTTGCGCTGGGACGGTTGAGTTTGCGCTTTGTAAACATTTTTCTGTGGAACTTAGATAGCTGATTGGTGCCCTTTCCTTGGTACCTTTGTTTTGGTGTCGTAGGCAAAGTCGTCAGGAATGGTATTATGCTGGAATCGTTAGAGGTCCAGTGACAATGCAACTTTTCGTTCACACCTAGTCCCCTTTATGTCTCCCATTCATCCCTTCCTCCCAGGGGACAAGCAAGTCCCGCTGTCTAATCCTAATTCTGTACGCTAAGTTGCTTTTGCGTGAAAAGCTGTTTACCTCATTTGAACCCCTCGTAGTTTCCATTTATGTTGGCCATGGAGTCGTTTCGTTAGTTAGTTCTTATGTTTAAGTTCGGTTAGTTTTAATTCTTAAATATTTTGTCTCTTCTAAATAAACAACTCAGCTCCACACCCCCAGGAAAAAAAAAAAAAAAAAAAAATCCCTATGAGCTTGAAATTTCAACAAAGCCTTGCATACCAACCTTATAAAGTAATGCTGTATTTAAATGCATTGTGTGTAAGGTATGACAAGCTACGCATTGGACTTAGCAGCTTCACTTTGGAAGATCGTTTGTGTCCCTGATGGGCGCCCCCGGGAGAAAGGGATGAGGTGAGAGGATACTAAGAGTTGCCAGACCTAGAAGACATGGCAGCAGAGGTAGAGTCCCTAATAGTTCAGGTTTAAACTCCTCGGTGCAGTGTGTGTCCTTGCTCCCTGGAGACTTACACATCTCCTGGGGGCCTGGGACTCGGACACCTCCCCCCTTTCCGAAGTACGAAGGTTCACTGAGAGCACATTTCCTTCCATGCACGCTGAAAGGTAGCAGTTGTCACATTGTCAGCAATTATTTTTGGCTTGATGCCTTGCTCCTACCTTGGCTCCATGCTTATCACATCTACATAAGCTTGGCTCAGTAAGGCGAACCACTTGATCAGTTTGTGCTAGACACATTTATAGTTGTGTTCGGCATCTTTAGAACTAGTACGGAAGAAAATATTAAAAAAATAATTGGATTAAACTTTCCTCATTGGAAAAAGAACAGCTTAATTTACGCTTGTATATTGAAGCAAATGTAATCTTGTGCTAAATTTAAAGTGATCGATGTTTAAGCAAATTTATTTTACTGAATTCATTTACACAACATTTTAAATAGGGACCTGGAGAAGTCAGTAAAAATCGTTACTTTTTAGGAAGTTCTGTTAGAACTGTATTTAATTTTTTTTAATTTAATTTATTTATTTATTTATTTATTTATTTATTTATTTATTTATTTATTTATTTATTTATTTATTTATTTATTTATTTATTTATTTATTTATTTATTTATTTATTTATTTATTTATTTATTTATTTATTTATTTATTTATTTATTTATTTATTTATTTATTTATTTATTTATTTATTTATTTATTTATTTATTTATTTATTTATTTATTTATTTATTTATTTATTTATTTATTTATTTATTTATTTATTTATTTATTTATTTATTTATTTATTTATTATTTTATTTTTTTTGTAAAACTTAATTTTATTCAGATTTTTTACATATAAAATTTCGACTTCGCACGTGCATCGTATCAATGGACGAAGCGACTCTGATAGGTTCACTACAGCAGCAAACTCGTCTAATTTCTATCCCAGGCATGAGCGTCGGCAGACTTTTTTCCAAGGTGGGGCCACATGTTGGAAGTTTGCTATCAGATAATATTAATACATTATTTTATTGTCAAAATTTATAATATTTGTTGCAGATAACCATATCAATTTGTGGCAAATAAAAATTGTTCTTTACATCAGAATTAAAATAATAGTTTAATACTCAGTAATTGATTGCATATTAAGTTCACCAAATTCCAAGGCGGGGCCGCGGCCCCCCCCCCCCCCCTTGTCCACCCTTCGCGACGCCCATGATCCCAGGAGGTATAATATCTGCTTGTTGTGTGAGCAAGAACTTTTACCATTTACTAAATGCAATACATAATACTCACTGCCACTATCATTACTACTATTATTATTTATAATACCGTGAAAAAACTTAGCTATTCTGCTTCAAAAATAATTTTAGCGCACTTTAAACTTCCTAAATGCTCACTAAGCATGAATTCATGAGCTGATAAGACTACTGGCTTCTGATAAGGTTACTTATTCTTGGCTATAACAGAAGAAAGTGTAAATTATTTACCTGTCTCTAGTAATCAATTAGTGTTCTTGTAAACTGTATACATATATTTATACTTCCTTAACCGGTGCGCCGGAATTTCGTTCCGCAGGACTTATAGTTCTGCCGATATGGGGTTGTACTTTTAAGCAGACTTAAAAACCGTCGGTCTGGGTCAAATTTGATATGTTTTTATGACTTCAGATGCTTTAAAAATTACAACAGAGCTTTAGTATACCCATTTGCCAAATTTCGTAAATCCAAAATTTCAGGTAGATTGACTTTAAATGTTAATACAGTAATTAGAGTTTAATATATATTTCATACATCGTCTCAAATCATTTTTATTGTTTTTTATTGTTTTAAAAGAATGCTCATTGCAGTTATTTGTCGAAGGATTTAATATTCTATAATGTACAGTTTAATGATATTTACAAAAGTTGAACATTATTTTAACCAAAAAGTACATCGCGCCCACCAATTTGAAAATAGGAATGTGCCGGAAAATGAAAACCAGAAAAGAGCTTAAAAATTCTAAGCCTAAAATAACACTGTTTCTGACTTTATGCTGTTTCAGTGTATATGCAGGCCCTTCTTCGCATTTCTATAGTGCTCTACAGCTAATTTAGTATTTGAGGTCATCTATTGAATACTTCTTTACTTTTATATTGGCAAAACTTTATGCTTTACTATAATTAAATGGGCAGCTAGGCTTATAGGCGGCAGAGATTTCAATTGACGTACTCCCTCCGTGTGCACTCTTCACCTTTTAACCCTTTAAAAGCTTTTGCAGTCGCAAAAATTACATAGAACATAGAAGGTTTTTAATATATTTACACGAAAATGTATATTTATGAACTTCAGCATTTTTGGATCTTTTTTTCACAGATGGGTGTCCCAAAACGGCAATTCCTGATATCACGAGGAAAATAAATCATATATGGAAAAGCTTTTGTTACGCTACCTGAGGCTATTATTTTATTACTTTTTAAGAAAGAATGGCGAAGAGAGAAAGAGATTCCTCATTTGGAGTGTTTAAGTCGTCGTGGATTGTAAGCAACATTCCTATTAGTTTATGCGAGAAAATAGCTCCGTCAACGGAATTCAAACTATTGCGTCTGTAAATTCGTGAGTGTTAATTAAGCTTTATTCTCGTGGTATCCAGCGTACAAATCACTGACGTTTTCTGTTGTTTCAACATCTGTTGCTGAGTACTCCCAATGCTCTAATTAGGTTTCAATGTTTGTCGGTTGGGAGTATTATGCTTTACGACAGATCCACTTTGTTCTTTTTAAGATATTGCCTTTTATTTATGCATTTTCTGGCTTATAATATTATTTTTTGCTGGTAAACACACAATTTTGGGTATTTAGGTAAGGTAGTCGAAATTCGTTATTATCTAAAGTGTCAATGTAATTTTTTACTATTTAGAAATGTTGAAGTTTTTAATTCTTTTTAGACACAATTTGATGTTTTCAGGTACAGATTTTGAAGCTGATATGCTTCTCTATCGATTATAATTTAAGTGTCATACTATATTCCACAGTGATCATATATTATATTTTTATTTATTTTCCTTAATGATGGTTCTATTGTATTACTAGTCTGGTTAGATGAAAAAAGACGAACAATATTCAGTTCTTTTAATTATTAGTCAATAGCTAAGGATGTTTCGTCAATAGCTTCAGTGGACATCTTCAGAGGTGTGGATTTCCCAAGAAACTCAGCGACTACAATCTACCAACTTACGACAGATAACGTAGGCTTAGAAGGTACCGTTGTAAGCTCATTAAATATGCAGCCACTTTAACTCCTGCAGTATTACGTAAGCTAAAGGTTTTAATTCATACATTTACTATCGAAACGACAAATAAGTTTATGCAACCCTAGCATTGAAACGACTCATTATGATGGCTTAAATCGTGCAAAACTATCCTATTTCTGGCCCCATTAATGACGTAATTATTATGGCAAAAACCAGCAATGGCATCACCACCACCACCGCCACCACACAATTTCCTCCAATGTGCCTATAAGAAAACCTGAAATCGTCACTCTCGAAGTGTAGCAACATTGGTACACAAGAATCCCGTCGTAAAATTTATTTTAAAACCAAAAAAATCTGATGTGTTGCACACACATGACTTTCTCTACTCTTGTACTAACCATTCTTACAAACTCTTATTCCTATATCTTCTTTCTTGTTAGCTGAGACAAACATTTGTACAAATTATCTTATTGCTTATTTCTTTGTTGGGGCAAAGGGAATGTTAGAATATAGTAGGCTTTGTGCGATAGTCAAATGTTTGAGATTCTGTTGTCTTTGCACACTTGACATATAAAAAATGAACAGCGATGATCCATTTCACGAAATGTGTTTTCCGAAACTTACACACATAACAAGGAATATCTCCGAAATGGTTCACCCTACAAGAAAATGTATTGAGACATAAATTGTGTATTTTAGCAAGATCTACATTTTTTGTATAGTATAATTTGGTCTATCCCTAACGGTTTACCAGTTATGCAAAAGTCGCCCAGAGTAAATACGACTACAGGGGCTATAGCCAGAAAATTCAAGATATACATTTCATTTGTCATCAAAATATCTCAAACATGACATTTTAATAAAAATCGTTAGAGCCATTTTCAAGAAAATCAAAATATTCGAAAAATCTTCCATGTAAAAGGTAGTTTAGCGTGGGGCTATTTTCTTCAAAATCTTCGTGTCGCCTCCTTGAAATACATTAAACTTAAATACCAACTTTGGTTTTTAACCGACTTTTCGTTTTTGAGTTATGCTGTCCACAGACTGACAGACTGACACACAGACACACAGACACACAGACACACAGACACACACACACACACACGGACCTTTTTCTAAAAATGCTTTTTTTGGATTCAGGGGGCCTCAAAACATATACCTCCGGTGAAATCTCGACATCGAATTTTTGGGTGGAATACAATACTTCCCCTACTTACCAGTAGAGAAAGTAAAAAGAGCAATATGCATATTAATCAGAGGTCACGTTACTTGGCCTACTCACTTTCCTGGCTAAATATTAACACTGCTATTAGTCAAATTAGAAAATGTTATCCCTGTTAAATGTTACCATTACCTTCTATTTTCTTCTGTAAGTGTTGAAACAAATGAACATCTGCTGAGCAACCATAGTACTCATAATATGTGATCTCTGATATTATAATTTTTCATTTAACAAATCTATTAATTATTTTTGCACATTTTAATGCTAAAATTGTATAACACTTTGTGCGTAACATGTGCATAATGTTTTCATTGTGACACTAGTATAAGTCAGATTATACACTAGCTATTAGAACTATGTGGAAAGCTAGATCCATTTAAATGTATTGATAACAAGACATAGATGTAAAGGAAAATAAATAGTACACAGCAGACGTGCTTAGAAATATGCGTAATCTCTAGTGGTGATCCAGTTAAGCTATTGATCACAAACTACATTACCATCTATATTTAAGTTTAAGAACAAATAGAGTTATTAACTTTTTCTAAAGTCTGTTATATGATGCATTTAGTTAGTGAGGGTTAAAGGTTCCTCTGGATTTAGCTGCGGTGGGGATAAGTTGTATTATTTTCACTGCACCATTGACAATCATGTTCCTCATAGGAGACAACATACTGAGTATTTGTTGTGGTCAGGGACCGAATTCGCCGTAGAATAGCTGATGAGTTTTCTGGCAACTAAAGTGCTGTAAGTTATACAGGAATTGCGCATGCGCCTCTCCTTATTTACCTGCTATGCAAGCTCTCTAGCCGAGCGAATGCACTTCAAGGACACTCATGATTTGTTCACATGCTGCCTTAGGCTGGTCACTTGAGAAAGCCACATGCACAGGAATATAGAGTTGCATTGTAGTAAATACAATAGCCAAAATTCAGTCCGCTAGAAACATAGAAGTATTTCAATGAATTACAGCGCATATAAGGTAATTACTGTAGAAAAGTTTTCGTATTTTATATTTGTGAATATCTCCATAAAGTCTTCAGAAAGCTGGAACAAAGTTGTAGTTGTAGTTGTTTCCATTCGCCTCACAATAAATGTTATCTGACTCCATAGTATGTACTACTACCACCACCACTACTACTATTACTACTACTATTATTACTACTATTACTACTGCTGCTGCTACTACTGCTGCTGCTACTACCACTACTACTATTACTACTACTATTACTACTACTATTATTACTACTATTACTACTGCTGCTGCTACTACTGCTGCTGCTACTACCACTACTACTATTACTACTACTATTACTACTACTATTATTACTACTATTACTACTGCTGCTGCTACTACTGCTGCTGCTGCTACTACTACTACTACTATTACTACTACTATTACTACTATTATTACTACTACTATTACTACTACTACTACTACTACTACTACTACTACTACTACTACTACTACTACTACTACTACTACTACCACCACCACCACCACCACCACCACCACCACTACTACTATTACTACTACTGCTACAACTATTACTACTTTTACTACTACTGGCTTTTCCAGCCCCTGTAGGACCTTCGCCTACCTCAATTTTTGCTCCATTCTTCTGTGTCTTCTGCTTTCCGCCTCCACATTCGGACTCCCAGTATTTGTAGGGCATATCTGTTTTTAACATCCTCTCAACGATTTTTGGGTCTCCCTTTAGGTCTTATGTTACAGAATTTCTTATTTAAAACCTTTTTTGGATTCGTTTATCTTCCATTCTATGAATATGTCCTGCCCATCACAATCCATCTTGTCTTGATTTCTTGTACAATGTTAATATCTTTACATGTGTTGTATAATTCTTTGTTATACCTGTTTCGACATATTTCATTCACTTTAATTGCTCCATATATGCTTTTAAGTATTTTCCTTTTGAAAGTTAAAAGTTTTTCTTCCATGGCTTGAGTCATTGTCCACTACTATTTTCAAAACATGCTTGTACATATTATTAAATTTTCTGTGGTTCTCTAAAAACCACAAATTTTGGGAAATATGTGTGACAAACCCGCCATCTAGCGCAGAGAGTTAACCCCTTGCTGCGATGTATGTCATTTATTATATTGCCAACCTAGGGGCGTGTTTAAGATTGCCATTTTGAAGGTTACGAGTGTGGATATAATGATTGTACATTTACTGCTGTAATTACGACTTTCCAAACTGGCATGTATTCATGTACATTGAATTATTTTTACTATTCCTTTTATTTTTTTCAGATCCAATTGAAATGTTTTAATAGGCGTATGTGATTTTTTTTAATATACCCATTTTCTCCTGTTTATTAATATGTCTAAACATAGGCACGCTAAATCAGACCCTACAGGTATTATGACTCTTTTGACAGCTTTTCTGATTTATTGGGTGCAAAAGTAAAGATTAGGTATAGAGATCTAAGACTTTTGGAAACGGGCGACCCACTAGTTACATAATGTGCATAATGTCAGATCCTTTTGCACATAGAACCACCCGGTGAAGCAAAACCCAGTTTCGTGTCATCCACACTCCCCATTCAAATCACACATATATGCATGTGTATGTACTGTGGAAGCATGTAATGAAACGGAAGTTAAAATAAATTTCTGATGTTGTAGGTGGAGGATGGGTGAGCAGCGTTGCTGATGGAGGGAGAAGGCGGGATGGGCCGCTGCCTGCTGCTAGCGCTCGGGCTGTGCCTGCTCAGCTTGCAGCGGGCCCACGCCGAACACGTGCGCGACCTCGAAGTGTCGGAAGGCGCTCCGGTGGGCACGCATGTCGGCTGGATCGGCGATGGTTCCTCGAGCAACAGTGGACCGCCTTACCTGATAGTGCCAGTTCCGGGCAGCGCAGTCGACTCCGACCTCGCCGTCGAGCACATGACCGGAGAGATACGGACCAAAGTTCCTCTGGATCGAGAGACACGTTCATCCTACTCTTTCGTGGCGATTCCTCTGAGCGGGGAGAATGTGCGCGTGGTTGTGCGAGTGCTGGACGAAAACGATAACGCCCCCACCTTCCCCACCCAGGTGATGAGTATCGAATTTCCAGAGAACACCCCTCGCGATGTGAAACGGACGCTGCATCCCGCAAGGGACCTCGATCTCGGAGTGTACAACACGCAGCGGTATAACATCGTGTCTGGCAACGTGAACAATGCCTTCCGGTTATCCTCACATCGAGAAAGAGACGGTGTTCTGTACCTGGATCTTCAGATCAACGGATTCCTCGACAGGGAAACGACAGCGGCGTACAGCTTGTTGATAGAGGCTCTGGACGGAGGGAGTCCGCCCTTACGCGGGTCAATGACAGTCAATATCACAATACAAGATGTCAACGACAATCAGCCAATCTTCAACCAGAGCCGGTACTTTGCTACCATTCCGGAGAATGCAACTGTTGGTACAAGTGTGCTACAAGTGTTTGCAACGGACACGGATGCTGGCGAGAATGGTCAAGTGGCATATTCGATAAACAGGAGACAGAGTGATCGAGATAACATGTTTAGAATCGATTCAAGTACGGGACTAATTGCGGTGAACCGACCGTTGGACTTCGAAACTAAAGAGGTGCACGAACTGGTGGTAGTAGCGAGAGACCATGGCATGCAGCCTTTAGAAACCACAGCATTCGTTTCGATACGTGTCACGGACGTTAACGACAATCAGCCAACTATCAACGTTATTTTTCTCAGCGACGATGCTACTCCCAAAATATCGGAATCAGCGCAACCGGGAGAATTCGTCGCACGCATATCAGTTAACGATCCGGACTCTAAAACCGAATACTCCAATGTGAATGTGACCTTGCAAGGTGGCGACGGACGTTTCGGACTGGCGACTCGGGACAACATCATATATCTGGTGATCGTTTCGTTACCTCTGGATCGCGAGTTACAACCAAACTACACACTAAGTGTGATTGCGACGGACACGGGCAATCCGCCACTTCATGCATCTAGGACTTTCCACCTTCGAGTTACAGACGTAAATGACAACGCCCCAGAGTTCGAACGCAACGTTTACTACGCAAATGTCCTGGAAGTGGCGGATCCAGGAACTTCGGTGTTTCAAATTCAGGCCGTCGATCGTGATGAAGGAAACAATTCAGCTCTAGTGTACTCCATCCTGGATACTCCAGACACCCATTCAACATGGTTCCAGATCGACGCCCGATCTGGGCTCATCACCACTCGCTCACACATCGACTGCGAGACGGATCCCGTTCCCCAGCTGACCATCTTGGCAAAGGACAACGGCACACCTCCACTATCCTCCTCTGCAACAGTTCTCGTCACCATCCACGATGTGAATGACAACGAGCCCATCTTCGACCAGAGCTTTTACAACGTTTCGGTTGCAGAGAACGAACCTCCAGGCCGCTGCATTCTCAAGGTAGGCCACATATATTTATACCTTTATTCACAGTGCAAATTAAAACTGATTTTAAATCGCGTTAAACGCAGAATAACACATTATTTATGAAATGAAAACCGGTTATTTTCATACTGATGTCATAGGAGTATATTTGCTCAATATTTTAACTCTGCAAAGAAACTTAAAAGTTTAATCACTACTGGGCAACATGACACTGAGTTATGCTTCTCTAATTTTCTGTGGTATTTCTCACCTCTTTGCATTTTCCAAGCATAATGACTTCATGAAAACAACGAAAGGGCGTCAATTATTTTAGACAGTAGAGTATGTATAGTATTGCAGCTGTAATATTTAAACGGACAATGCTAGCGAACTTGGATTCCGGAAAACTATTTTCATTGATTTAATTTTACCAAGTAAATGCGTCATTTTTCAGTTATATGCTCTCAGTGCATTGCACGGGTAATTCAAGCTTATTAGAACAAAATAATATGAACAACAGAGGATTGTTAACAAAAATTCGGTGTTCTTTGATTTCCCGAATTATACTTTGGCACAGGCAATGAAGTTCCTGTTCTGCCTTCAAAGTCTCCAGCCATCGTTTCTGGGTCTGCCTACCGATCTTCTTCCTTTAAGATATTATTGCGTTATTTGTGTAGTAAGTCTGTTGTCCGGCATCCACTTCTGAAGCCTGCATTTTACTGTGTTGTTTTTTGGTTCATGTCCAAGTTTCAGACTTTGAAGTTGTTCCTTTCTCTCCACATTCACTTCTGATATCACTACATAGAATTATGTTAAAATTAACGTCTGTAACTTAGATTTTCCTATGAAATGTTTATTACATAGGAGAGCCTTTGGTTTATTACCAAGGTACCTCTCGTACATTTGGCATAACATTAATTCAATGCTTCAAAATAATATACGTCATCCTAAGCAGCAAAATTGTACCTCAAAGTAGATTTTGAGATACGTATGCAACAAAATTGGCAAATATCCGATTCTTTTGACTAGACATTGAAAAAATATTTTTTATAAGTTTCAAACAGAAATTAAGACGTCCTCATGTTTCCGATATTAACCTCTAGGCCGCCCAAAAAGTAAGCTATATTGCTTGTGCGAAATAAAATAACTTCGTTGGCCATTTGTGGGCCAAATTCCATGCATAAACCAATTTCACTCGGCTCTTCATTGCGAAATAACTGAATTATATGTTGAAGTGCACGATCCAAGGACCACTGATAAAAAAGAAAAGTAGGATGTGTTGCATTCAAATGACTTTCTCTACCCTTTCTTGAATAAACTATTCTTAAAGGAATAATAAATAGTGCATTCTTCCGGGTTGATAAGCGCGGTCTGCTGGCAGATACGTGGACACACACACACACACACACACACACACACACACACACACACACACACACACACACACACACACACACACACACACCCACACACACCACACACTCTCACTCCGCGGTGCAAAAATGCAATGCCGAGTCAAGGCCTACCGCCCGACCGTTGCGTTCCCCACCTCTTCCCACAATGAGCGTCATGGGTGGAATGAAGTACTGAGGATGGAACGTGGTTAGCTTCCCGGTGAACTATAACGAAACTGTTATAATTAACAAGAAGTAGCTAGAAAATCAAGCTTTTGTAACAATGAAATTGTTTATAAAAAGTGAATAGAAAAAGTAATGTGAATGCAACACATCAGTTTTATTTTTTCTTTGCTTTGGGATGATGCTTCTATTCATAGAGGACATAATGGCTGCAATAATTCAGTTTCCGGAAAAGATAATTTTAGCACTCAAGATTTGACAGTTTTAGATTTGTAAATAATTTATTTTCAAAACTCATCCAGGGGTGGTGTAGAGTCAGGGGTAGTCTCTAAGTTATATTGTTTCCTGAAATTAAGAAGGGAATCTTGTACAGCATGTCACCAACAAGTTTGTTTTCTTTTCGAAAAGCATGGCCCCCTGGCTATGAAATACGTGCGTAGTTTACAAGGAGAAACGATCTGGGAAGTTGCAGGTAGATGGCCACCCATAGTGCCAAAAACTGAGGGCCATAACATACTGCTCTGTGGAGAGTCGAAGGGGAATGAGCCATAGGATTTACTTTCTGTTGTTGTCTACAAGAGCGGTACCTTCTCAACTTTTTATGCCCTCTTTTCCTTTAAAATATACCTGTCGACACGTTGTAAAGAATACACTCAGTTCTCTCTGAAATGGGCTACAGGAGATATTTAAGTTTCTCTCCCTCAAACGCCACATGAGTTCTGTTCTGGATGACCCTCGGCCTCTGTCCTTTAATTTCATTGTCCTGGAACATGTCATCACAGTGACAAAGTTAGGACTGGCTCTTGTGAGTTTATTGTAGGATGTCCACGGAAATGTTGACTCAAGTCCCATTGCCTTGCCCGAATGATTGATTACTCCAACATCTGCTTTTATAGCTGCAACCTCTAGTAAAGTCGTCTTTCTCCTCTTCCACAGCTATCAAATATGATCTTATAATAGCTACTTAATGTCTTAAAACAAGAGGTTTTGACAGTTTATTTTTTATGGGTTCTGAGAGTGTACGGCAGCAAAAGCGTGTATCCGTCATAATGTGTGATAATTTTCTCCCGTGAAGTGCTCGGTTCTAGTTCCGAAACGGGGGTTATGTTGCCTTTATGGAGATAATATCAACGCAATAAATGTCGAAACCCGAGAATCTGCTGTAATATAGCTCGCTATTTTGTTTTCCTCAGCATGCTGAATGAAAAACTTACGGCCCCTTCACGACTCTAGTGCCGCTTTCTCCAGCATCAATCAAATGCTGCTTATATTATTATAAAAGTCCATCGAATTCCATTTTAATGCTGTCATAAATTATTACTTGCATAAATTCCACATATGGTGACCTCGAATTGTGCAAGTATGACGTAAAATACTCGTGCATTGCCAGATAAAGGAAGGTGTTGCAAACTAAAGTGTAAAGCGCTTAATAACATTACACAAACTGTAGATATAGATATTTTATTGTAAACAAGCGGAACAAGCAGCTCCACTCGGTTATTACTGTTGGTTCTTTCGCTCTGTCCTTCTCTCTGCAACACATATGGTATGTGTTTTTATTGAAATCATAAATAAATAACTTGCAGAGATGTATTAATTATGATTAGATTTTATTAATTACTCGTATTAAACATTAGTATAATATTAAAACGATACCAACCTATTCTGATGTTCTAGGTCGAGGACACTGTAAGTGCATGTGTGCACAATCTCTAAAACTGGCCTCTTAGCTCAGTCTCTGCTTTGCAAGGAGTCCCGGGTTCCTTTCCCGGCTGTGGGGTATGAAAACCTCTCTGGCCAAGATTATTTTCACCCGAGTCTGCAAGTGTGAATGAGAGTGTGAAGGTATAAGACCTAAAGGAGCGCTATCATTTTTATGAATACGTCATACGCAATTTTGAACTGCTCACATATTAATAAATCAATACATATTTACTTTTCTGTAAGTTGCCTAAAAAGTCCATTAGCAAATTTCATTTAACTGCGAAACCTTACAAAGACTTGCTATAGAAAAGATGTAAAACCCATTGAAGTATACATAGTTACTTTAAACAATTAACCCATGTAAAAATTATGCAAAATCCAAGCATACGTATTTACTTTTTATATGCTTTCTTGGGATTTCTAGAAATATATTTAACCATCGATTGGACAATTATCGTGATTAACTGGCAAATCATACAAAATTTTGTATTAATAATTTGCAGCTTTGAAAGTAAATGGCCATAAGAGAAAATAGTAAGATTTCTAGACATCTAGGATTCTGTATTCTACACTTTCGAATACATGTTGAGTGTAAATATTGCAAATCTTCCTGTTGAAACTGTTAAAATTCTTGGCATTCAAAGTACATACATTTTAATGTACTTTCAAAAACTCCCATCGAATTCACTCAGGGGGCTTTCGACTATAACGAATGATTCCTTGATAAACTTCCACATCGCGTGACCATAATAATCAAGCAAGTTTTACGTCATTATGGTCGTGATGGTCAAAGGGCAAGGACAAAAGGCCCTACGTAGAAGAGTAAATATGTAAAACAAAAAGTTACCTTCATAGAACTTAACACACTAGATTCGAAATCTGCTACAGATCAAACTAATAGTTAAGATCAGGTACGTAAATGAGAAATGTTAGGTTTTACATTCTCTCCGACAAAAATGGCATGTTTGAAATTTCATCCTGGTGCTTGTAGGAACCATTATTATTTGTTATAAAAACCTATTTCAAATCAAAATAGCAGAATTGCATGTTGTTTGTGTACATCAGTGCTGTAGAAGTCAAAAGGGCAAAGAAGTCATAGATTGTCTTTTCAGTGAATAGTCTTCACTTATGTATACAATTGAGTGTTGAATTACAAACTCTGTGACACACTCCTGCAGTGTTGTTCCTCTCATGAAATGCATTGTTAGTGGACGGATTTTAATTAAACATTCTTTAGCGTTTTGCCAGCAACATTTTTTTCTGTAGTTAAATGTTTATACTCGAAAAATGAAAACCTCGTGTTTGAACAAGATATATGGAAAGTCTTTCAGAACTTCTAAATTTTACTGGTGTAATATTAAGAAGAACAAAATTCTATCGTGTGAACATGTCTTATTAAAACTTGTCCTTGTATTGAAAGTGTTTCAAGAGTATTCAAATTTGAATGCAATGGAATACATTATAATATATTCAGTTTATTTAGCATTAGAAATCTTAAAAGATGAGGGTTCATACTGACAACGTATACATATATTTAAAATGTTCAAAATTTTTCTTTAGCTACAACACATCTTTCTGAAAACTGTCTTAGGGATTATTCATAGACAAACCACAAGTTTGTAATGAGTGAAATCTGTTAATGAGGCCTAATGTATCTAAATGTGTTAAAATTCTTATCCGCTACGAAAATTACTCCCATATGTTGTTTTGCATGCTGCAATGCTCCATTCCTTAACCTAAGTGCTCAATTTGCAACACGGTGTCCAAAGTGACAGTGATCAAATGACTCTCACCTAAGTTCACCAAGGTGGAAGAGGTAAATTCGAGTAAAAGGTTTTCGAACCTGGCTCGCCTCGGGTCCAGGCCTTTTTCTGCGGAATGTATTCATCACATTTTCCAACATTGTGGGTAAAGCATTGCAGTTCGATTGCGGGGCATGTCGCCGTTAAGATGCAGTTTTTTTTGTACCTTCAGCTCTCTTGTTCCATTGAAGACTCTGGCAGCCTATGAACGTTCTCCGTAGTAATCCATCATGATGATTTATTCTCACTATGCTTCACGTTGTCTTCCTATACTTCTTTTCACTTCGTGATTCTGGTGCACTGTTATTATGGCTACTTTCATAACTACTTGTACTTTCGGATTTCTTCAATATTCAGTCAACTTGCTTTCAAAACTTATCGTCTATTTTACTTTCTCTACCGCAAACCTAGAGTAGGTGCAAGAAGTTAGTGTTCCACTAAAGAATTCATAATATACATTCCTCCCAGAGAAAGAGTAGACCACATTATAACTTGGAAATTAAAAGCCAGTCGAATGATATCAAACTTCGATTTAAATATGTATTTCAAGAGTGAAACACAAAATCACTCTTTACATGGACTAAAAGTAATCATTTGCCTTTGAAAATTTTGGTTAAAGCAAATAGGCGAAAATTAAAACATCTACTTTTTTCTCTGATTTCTTTCATTTTTTTTTAATATATGCGAGTACATAGTGTCGCATAGTGCATCCAAAATTTTAACAATTTATGCCAAGTATTAATATTTATTAAGTATACTCTTAATATGGTAGCAAAATAACAGTTCAACGAATCCCACTTCTGTCACTAGTGTGACAAATACGACAAAATCCAGTCCAGTTACTGGCCTATCGCTTTATTTTTGTTCTAAAATAGTTGCACAAATACAATCCTCTTCTACTGAGTTTAACATAGTCTACAGTCTTTCGTGATATTACAACTCGCAACCTTTACTCGTAACCTTCACTCAGTCCTTCCACTGTCTTTCTTCACTTTCTCTGTCTCATACACTAACTCTGACGATACAATCACTAAACACTCATTAATACTTCTTCACTTCGACGCGACGTATCTTTCACGACGACAGCACCACAACACTCAGTTGTCTCTGACCGACTCAACTAACTCCGCAAGCTTTTATGTCGGCGATGACGCAGCCACATATTTCTCGAACTTCCTGAAACAAGCCGCCTGTCGGATACTTCTCGAAAAAAAAACTTTTGGTTCTGCCGCTCTGATTGTTGCACTTACGTAACTTGGCCCCATCCGTCCTTTGTTGTGCGTCGCAGCCGGTGTCAAAATATAAATATAAACTACGAGCTCAGTACGCAAACAAAGAAATTCTTATGCAGCTATTCTTTTATTTTAATTAGATTAGGACAAAAACTGTGTATATAAATGTTATTGAATGTGTAAACTTTTTCTACGTGACTTACGGCAGTAATTACGAGTAATTTCAAACGAACTGTTTCATATTTTAACTCGTGTACAATAATGCTTAAAGCCGTGATTTCTGAAGCTCATCTAAAAATGTCAAACTCATAACATATAAACTGGGATCAAAGGAGGATTTTGAACAGGCAGTAGTTGAGGAAACTGGAGTTCAAAGTTTAATGCGGTACTTTACCTAAGGTATAGAATCAATAAATCATTCGTGACTTTAAAATTGTATTAAAATACTGATAATATTAGCAAACAAAATGTTGTAGAATAAAAGTACGCATTTTAAGTATACCTTATAAAAATACAAAAAATAAATAACTTTTAACCAAATTTCACCGATGCATTGCCTTGAAATGCCAATTTTTTAGATAGTAACATAAAAAGTACAATTGTTTCTTAAATTTTCTTTGAATAGCCCCTGATGTTTCCTTCATTCTGTATGTAATATAAGTGTAACTATGAACCCATAACATGGATAGAAACCAAAACTCCAATAAGGAAATATGTACAACTAATTCAAATATACACTTTGCGTTAAATATTTTTTTTTATCCTTAGGCGTTATCGAAACATTCGAGACTGAATAATTGCATTTTTTTTAAAAAATAAAAGTACGTAGTCTGTGAAAACGTGGTTGCGGTTCTTCTGTTTGCATTTGCTGAATTCATTGTTCCTGCTTCTTGTATAAACATATGAGGGTTATTTGTATTGTGTATAACCAAGAACGTATTGCTTAATTTAAACTCTTTCTTGCCAAGCATATCTACATATATCGTGAGATGAAACATTTGTAGAACAATCTCTTTGTGGAATACATATGAAAACATATAGACTTTTGCAACGAGTGGAGAAAGGTTTGTGAATGTAAGACATAACCATTTTGTAGTTAGCAACGGTTCAATAATCATTGAACTTAATGTAAAATGGTCTTCCTAAAAAGTTAGTATCAGCATTGAGATGACCAGAAGATTAAATGCTTAAATTATGGTTAAATCAATATTTATGTAGGTAATTACACTATATCCAAAAATGTTAAGAAGCAGTAACTTTAGTCATCACTTCTGTTATATAAGTACACTTATACTTTTATGAAAGCCTGAATATTTTTCTGGCAGTAAATTTGTAAGGTTTAAACTTGGATATGAGTGGAAAATGTTGAAGAAGACATAGAAAGATAACATTTTATAAAATCAGTGTTTTTACTGATAGGCTATTCAGATACAGGAAAAAAAATAACCATTGTAGTAGTTGATTATTTGACTACAGCATTCTACTTGCTTCTTAGTATAATTAAATTCCGTAATATCTTTCTCTCGGCCTCCTCAAAGCTCCCTGTCATTATGTAAAACAGTAGTTGTTTCGGAATGCGAGAATCATTCATTTTATGTTAATGATTTCTTTGCCTGTGTTTTATCTTCTATTTTATCATTTACAGGAACTATAAAGTACCTTTAATCTTTCTTTCTAGCCTAAAATGAGGCACGGTTAAAATCAGCATTTCATCACCTTCGATACTGCATCGCACCTAAAACTAAAGAATACTACATAAAAGAAAACTAGTCCCCATGTGAATAACATTTCAATAAGGAGCACATTAAGGGTTTAATACATAAATAGTAATGATTGTTAGAGAAATAAACCCAACGTTAAGCTCTTCAGAAGATGGCGCTGAAGAATAATGCGTTTAATTTTAACAAAACGTTTGGGGACAATAAATAACCAATAACCAACACACAATATACTGGTATTTTCAGCATTATACCACGTGGAAGGTATTGCTTTGGCCATAGGTTAATCAGATATTCTACATGATGAATGTAAAAAATATGTCCAATACAATCATTGTCAATAAAGAACCGCTTCGCCGAAAAAATATTTGTTAAACATTTGAAGCCATCTAGTGTGACGTAACAATTTAACCTTAATCTGACGTTGTCAAATCTCTCTTAGAAATTAAAATTTGCGTGACATTTTAACAGTAAATGTGACTTCATTCGAATTAAGGTAGAAATGCATTACGGCACTGTTCCCACAAAGTTATGTCCAAATGGCTTTTTTGTGGTGTGAACTATTTCGGAAATATTTCTTGTTACTTGTGTAAGCTTTACATTACTTAAACTTTTCTCAAATGAAAGGTCGTTAGTCACTTTTTTATCTATGGCTGTGCAAAGAGAACAGATTTCAAAGCCTTCATATAGCGACCAGCTTTAAAAGAGTTTAGTGTAGATCAAAGCCTACTATGTATATTCACATATTCTCTTGTGCGCACAAGAAAATTAGCAGTAAGCTAATTTCTGCAAATGTTTATCTCGGGTAGCATGAAGATAGAGGGATAGGAGTTTGTAGGAATAGTTAGTGCAAGAGTGAAGAAAGTCATATAAGGGCAAGGCATCAGATTTTTTCTTTGTGCTTTCCAGCGCCTATCGTGCACATTTTCATCGTTATGTAACACGCTGCATGTTCTATTACAGTAAAGTTGAAACGGCGGACCCACAACAAGTTTCCTTGGTTCTACAAAGCCCACATATCATCACGTAGCCGCTGTCAGAAAGTGCAGTTCTTGAGAGCTCATAATGCGGACTTTTTCCAGCTTTGCGTATATCTGAGGTTTCCAATTCGAAGCCAGTCGCGATTGTGTACCTCGTTACTGAATGAGCCTTGACAGGACTGTCCATTCCACGCCCTTATTATTTAAAGACTAGTTGTGGCTTGCTTGAAGGTAGAACTGAGCCTAGGCGAGCTACCGCCATCGGTAGAATCACTTTGTTCCGACAGCTTCATCTTTCTTAAGCCTCCACTGTCAAAGCTTCCTGCTGAATCTGGTTACCGTTAATTTACCAGTGTGCTGTACGAATAATTTGTAATAAGTAGAGTTAGGAAGCTGAGGGAAAAAATTGTTTTTATAGTCTATGAAGACGAGGCCCAACATAATATATGTTCATTAGGGTCATTCATGGTGGATTTTATATGTCCTTGACTGCTTTTTTCAGAATATTTTGGTCTAAAGGTCCTTTTTAACTTTTTTTTCGCTTAACAGTATTATTCTTCCTTTTTTAAAATGTTACATTCTTTTGACTACCTTTTTCCTGTCCAATGACTGTAACCTCAATTCCAAATTCTTTTGACTAATATGCACTGCTAAGGCTAGTTAAAACAGGTAACTGAGTGTGCCTATTGAGCCTTCTTTAAATATCCCGTTATTTTTGACCAGTCCTGTGGCATATGTATCGTACCATTAGAATGTTTTATTTTCAAACTTACGCATTAGATATATAACTAAAACTGAAGTTATTAATTTGCACCACCCTTTAAGTCCCTTTTTCCAGGTTTTAGGTGCTGTTTTGGATATTTTTAGATATTTTAAGGGCCTTTTGAGCCAATTTAAGTGTTTCAACTTCCGAACCTAATAATAAGGAAACCTATAAAAGCTCATTTAAGTAAATACAGGGTATTAGAATATGGGGGAAAGTCTGACGTATGGAATTCACATTACTTTATCTATTTATCTAACGACAAACTATTCTTACAGAACTTTCTTCTTCTGTTTCCTATTAATAGAGTTGAACTTTCATTAAATATTTAAGAATGCAGCAAAGAGAGCAAGCAGAGATTTTTATGGCTACTCCCCTTGGCCTAAATTAAAATAATTTCTAAACAATCATATGACATTTAGATAAATAGCATATGTTCACATACATATGCTTCGCAAATAAATAAATTAATAAATCAATTACAAACCTCTAACTTTTGTTTAAGAATTGAATATCACTTTACTTCTTATAATCTAGTTGCCTGTATATCTGTACAAGTATTTCCCATATACTAAAGACGAATATGAGAAGTCCCCGTCTGCTCACTGGGCAACGCAAATTAATTCTTCATGATCTTCAGCCGATCATCCTAAATATGAAAGATGTCAGATTGTTATACTAATGGGTAATAAATAAAAATGTTGCCCGCGGGTGCAACCAAGATATATTCACGTCCGAGAAGCTACCACACGTCCCAGCGAGTGTCTCTGCACAGAAGTGTTTCGTTAAAAATATCAAGGTTTCTTCCCGTGCCAGTTCAGGTCTTAATCGCCAGGGATTACCTCCTAGAAAGAATTTATTCTGTTTTCTTTCCACACCTCTAGATGATGAATGTCAAACAAGGGTCAGATTGCGTAGCCATTTCACCAACATATTTGTATTTGAGCCACTCTAGATTGTCATATTTAGGCCACTAACGGCAGCACACTAGACAGATTTGACAGTAAACAAAAAGTACGCACATAGTATAGTCGAAATCATGCGTATTATCCATTCAGACTTTTATTTTAGGAAAGAAGATAATCTTGGCTTTGTGACACATATACGTTTTCCTCTTATGAGGAACATATCTAACAGCAACAGTTAAAATATATCAACCACTATCACAATAAAAATAAATTCAACGGCGAGAATTTACAAATCAGCTCACAAATATAAAATTGTTTGAGAACAGAAAACAAAACCTCCACATACCAGTCATGAAATACTATAAATCAGTCGGTAACGTACATTCGTAGACACTTATTGTTGAAACAATGAATACAAATGAATAGCGCGCGCAATTGTAAAATATCATTGTTGAGTAAACCACGGAGTAAGCAAAATGGATTCTTGGACAAAGGGTAATTCATGTATCTCTACCTAAAATACTTTTAGTTATTTGTGATCATTTAGGAAATATATTATACGCGCTGATTGTATGCGTACTTTAAATTGTACCTACTATTTCTCGTCAAGTGTGATAATTCAGAAACGTTATATGCGTGTTTGAAATGTTACATACCCCCTAAGAAGCCTTTGCGTACCCCTGGAGGTACGCGTCACCCAGGTTGAATATGTCTGCTCTCCATGTCTTATGGATGGTTGTAGCATAAGGCCAGGAATTACTTAGGTGTTCTATTGACAAACATAAACTTTTGTGAAAAACTGGGAGGAACGTTTGCTGTACAGGAGTGATTCTCTTGCGATCCACCATTTACAGAAAGTGATTTCAACGCTGGAGGAAGAACGTTGCCGGCATACGAGGACATAGGACTGAAGTAAAAGATACAATTGATATAAAAGTCTGTATGTAATACATATCTTGGTCTTATTTTCAAGATTTCATTACATACTATCCAAGCAACATACATAGTGGATTTCAATAAAAGCTCACCCTCATTACTAGCTTTTAGGGCGGTCTCCAAATGAATGTCAAGAGGTCAGCTTCAACATGCTGCAGCTGAGCTATCTGGCAACACTGTGTGACAACTGATTGCTCCATTCCTTTTATACCATTATGTATTAAATAGCATGATTTGATACAGTTAGGTAGGCGATGCTGAACAACGTTGCCAAGTAATAATAGGGTGGAGAGAACCAGTACTTGTCCCAAAGTCAGAGGGGAGGAAATAAAAAACACCATTCTTGTATTTAATAGTAACATTTTTTTTGTCTTCTCTCCTCATGTATAATCCTAAATTTCGCCGTAGTGTTATATTGCCGTAACCTAACCGTAGGGGATCAGACGTGTAAAATATGGGGTAAGTAGTTTTGTTATGTTGGACGGCCCTGAATGTAGAAATAAAAGCAATTAGCTTATTTTAGTAGTTTCCCAATTTCACTAAAATATGTTTCAGTCTGGGAAGAAAGTTGCAGTGAGAGACAGGAAGTGTAAATATAGAAATACTCTTTTGTCAAAGAGTTAGCTATACATCATCACGTTATATTGTTGCATTAAGAATTATTACTTGAATAACCACTCAAATGGTTCCTTTTTCATCAGTGCTATAGAAAAAGATTGGCTGTTTTAATTAGCAAAATAACAGGGTTAAAAGAATTTCAAATGTAAGTGAAAGGTGCTAACAGCAGCAGGTATTAATATAAATTCCATAAATTGCGAGACAGAAAATATAAAATATAAGTATTCATTAATTACAAAAGAATTTAACTAAATTTTAAATATTAAGATATAAAAAAATCTGATTTGTTGCACTCACATGACTTTCTCTACTCTTGTACTAACCATTCTTACAAACTCTTATTCCTATATCTTCTTCGTGTTAGTTAAGATAAACATTTGTACAAATTATCTTATTGCTTATTTCCTTGTAGGTGCAAGGGGAATGTTAGAATACAGTAGACTTTGTGCGATAGTCAAATGTTTAAGATTCTGTTGTCTTTGCACACTTAACATATAAAAAAATGAACAACGATGATCCATTTCACGAAAGTTCTAAGTTTTCCGAAACTCACACACATAACAAGGAATATCTCCGAAATGGTTCACCCTACAAGAAAATTTATTGACACATAAATAATTGTGTATTTTAGCAAGATCTACATTTTTTGTATAGTATAATTTGGTCTATCTCTAACGGTTTACCAGTTATGCAAAAGTCGTCCAGAGTAAATACGACTACAGGGGCTATAGCCAGAAATTTCAAGATATACATTTCATTTGTCATAAAAATATCTCAAACATATGACGATTTTAATAAAAATCGTTAGAGCCATTTTCAAGAAAACCAAAATTTTCGAAAAGTTTTCCATGTAAAGGGTAGATTAGGGTGGGGCTATTTTCTTCAAAATCTTCGTGTCGCATCCTTGAAAGACATTAAACTTAAAATACTAACTTTGGTTTTTAACCGACTTTTCGTTTTTGAGCTATGCTGTCCACAGACTGACAGACTGACAGACTGACACAGACACACACACCGACCTTTTACCAAAAATGCTTTTTTTGGATTCAGGGGGTCTCAAAACATATATTTCCGGTGAAATCTCGACATCGAATTTTTGGGTGGAATACAATACTTCCCCTACTTACCAGTAGAGAAAGTAATAAGGCGGTGCGTGACTGACCGTTCGCCTCTCACTGAGACGCCCCGGGATCGGTTCCAGGGAACCGCATGTGGTATTCGTGGTGAAGGGGTGGGTAACTTTTTCCGAGTTCTCCTGTTTCCTCCGCCACTCATTCCATCAACTGCTCCCTCATCACCTTCCAATTCATCCATTTCGCCTGCATTTCATATCATCCTCTTCCTCACTCTCATACCTGGTGCTTGACTGAACACCCACTTCCACCGGACTCTATCTGGTCCATAGGTTCGTTTGCTCCCCGATCCTAGGCATAGGCTTATAAGTCCTATGGGGCGCTTTTAATTATTTTGTTATTTAACGACGCTGTCAATTGCCAGGATCACATCAGCGTCGCCGGTGTGCCGGAATTTCGTCCCGCAGGATTCTTTTACATGCCAGTAAATCTACTGACATGGAGCTGTCGTTTTTAAGTACACCTAACAACCATCGGCCTGGGTCGGGTGTGAACCCACGACCTTGGGATCAGTAGGCCAGCGTCTAACCAACTGAGCCACCCAGACTGACTTATGGGGCGCCAGCCCTCTATACCGGAAGGGTAATTAGATATAGAAAAGGACCTAAAAATAATGTAACTTCAAATATCTCTAAAGCGATAGATTATTAATATTAGTAGCTAAAAACATACTGTCGATTTTTATTTTTATTGCGATTATAGGTAAGCAATTTGCTCATATAAGTAAGTAAATGAGTACTTACGATCGGATAATTGCCATACTTGCCCTTTTTCCTTTAAACTACTCTGCCGAAGGGGATTCAATCAATAATGATGCTTAATGAACTTCGGGAGTGAAGGACTTTTGAAGGCATTACATTATTAACATTTTTAACAGTAAGCTTCTGTTCACACACACACACACACACACACACACACACACACACACACACACACACACACACACACACACACACACACACACAGAGAACGTAAATGTGTATGTTGGTAGGCACCATGGAAAGCCAAGCTCTTTCACCCAGTTGTTAGTTATGGGTAATTGAGATATTACCCTTAGTACTTTCAAAATTAACGGAAAATTGATGTACTATATTTTCCATTATCTGTAAAAATAAATACAAATAATCCGATAAAAGGAAATTTACGACCTCTAGAACAATTGAGCAAACGTTAGGTTATCGTTTAGAGACGAAGTTGCGGTCCAAACTTCATATAGTGCCTGTTGCACCTCTGGTGTGTAACACATCCTTATATCTACATCTTTACATAATCCTAGTAATACATGTGTTACTTTGCGTCTATAGACCCGTCTTCGAACAGCAAGCTGGTTCATTAAAGTTTGCGTATACCCAGAAGCTGATGAAGTTATTTTATCTTTTTCTTTTCTACTCTTTTTGTTCTTTGAGCACAGATTCTTAAACACACAAGTAAAATTATTTATTATCATGTTTGCTCTTCGCGGAAAGAATATTTTAATTTACAGCTACATTTACAAAGAAGAAATCATGCTTTGTACTCCCATATGTGGAGCTGCATTCTTTTATTTCTGTCAGCATTCTATTTTTGCTCTTTAGTACCTAGGATAACGCATCTATTCTGGACTGGCGATTTCACGACAGTCAGCTTACTATGTTGCCAACTATTTTTATTTAGTGTGATTAATACAACCAAGCTATCTATAACACAACTTGTCTTTCAAAAATCAGGTATTTTTAATTTTACTTTTGACACGAAAGTGCTTACAATTAGTAATAGTAATAACTTTTTCCGGGGAAGGCCGCGTCTTGGTTTTGTTGTTGCCAACGTTTCACCCTACTATGTAGAGCTTCTTCAGGGCTAATGATTAGATAATAATTAGATTTGATAAAGCAGAGTATGTATTGTAATCATATACTTTTATAGAGTCATAATGTAAACAATAAACATTCTATTTCCAAGTTCAAAGATTAAATCCCATTTTAAATCTACTTCTATAAAAGTAAATAAAAGCTGACAAAGTTTGAAAGAAAAATATAGTTTTTCTAAGATTTATTTCGCGCAAATAATTAATTTAAGAACAAGAGTTGTTGAAACCTCACATTATGGCTGTAAGTAAAAGCCCAAAAATTAAGCCTAATCAATTACTTGTGGCTATGGCCGAGTTCTCTTTTATAATGCAAGTTACTACAGTTTCCTCACCTGTCCCAGCCATTCTCTCATTAACTCCATCTTATCTGTCTTACACTTGGTATTGTATTCTCTTTCTATGCCAGGAGCAAGAGAGACGTGTTCTCTAAAGTCATAGAGTTTTCATTTGGCTGAGGAATGTGCTTGCGCTACTGCGGCTTATACAAACTAAATTTCCTTACGAAAATGCTGCAAATAAGCTACTAAACAGTGTAAAAGGCACAAAACGGACTGGAGTCGAGGAAATGTTTTTGCGATTTTGGAATATTTTATTTGGATATTCCTTGACAGGAAATCGCTGAACTCCGGTCTATTCCTGCATTCACCTTGCATTCCTACACAGTCATCTTGAAAGAATATTCTGAAACCTCTAGAGCAGACATATTCAACCTAGGTACGCGAAGACTTATGCATGTTTTCTGAGTGATCACAAAATAACGAACAATATTTCAACCGGAGAGATTTGAATTGCCTTGTGTCCAATAATCTGCTTTGCTTATTCTACTGGTTAGTTAGCATTGCCCTTGTGCTTTTGGAAATAATCAAATTCCACCGATAAAATTTCAGGTTACAGTTTTTAAAAGACTTCCCAGAAACTGAGAAAGACCATAACTAGAAATCCATTTTGCAACACCGCCATCAATTCCTCTGATCTTATCACAAAATTAAAGGAAAAATTGAAAACATGCCAGTTTGTGGTTTCTGATAGTATGGACGCAAAGAGTACACACACAACCCCCCCCCCTCCCATTTATCCATTTATTTGTGTGAGGAGGGTTTCTCTGCATTGACAATCTAAACAAAACAAAGAAACAGAATCACTATTAATACTCGTACTAACGAAGATTCAGTCACGAATAGAGGAGCTGCTGTCCAGAAAACAAGCTCAGCCCTCTCATTAGTAGGCCAAAAACATATACAAATTCATATACGTTTTGTGTAAAGCAGTTCCTGTATTTATTTTCTGCATTTATAGTATAATTCTACTTTTTGTAGGGTTTAATAAATTATAAAATATTAAATCTATTTTACTTCTTCGTTTGCCCAAGGAACGGAATTAAAGTGTAAACAACTCCTCAACAATGAATTAAATAGAGACAATGTGTGACTAAGGAAGGCTTAACTTGGTCAAGATAGGTTGTAAAGATTAGACGTTGAGAGGAAATAAGGAGCAAATGATAAACTTATCAGAGAAAATGTAACGGCACATATAAGAGCCAGGAACAAATTATAAAGAGTTGGTGTCTATATGTAAAGAAAACCAGATAAAGTTCACTACATAGAGAGTTAGGAAATGTAATTTAGCTGCATTTATGACTGTAGAAAATTTAACCCTAAAAAACTTAAAAAGCTTGAGTAAATAGTGACTGTACAGTAAGTTATATCTAGTAAAGGTGCACAGCACAAATGGATGTATAAAATAATAACTCTACAACATTTGTGACAAAATTTACCTGAACAGAAACTCTTGTTTCCTCTTCAACGGCTCACTTGAACCTCTCGACCTTGTGATCGAAAATACCACCATGAGGTTATTCAAACGAATACCGAACTGTGATGTACATTTACTTATGTGAAATCATTAATCTTTGAGCCAAATGATAGTCCATATGAGTCACAGTCAAACTAAATGATTTCAAATGTAGTAATAAAGCTAAATTAATTATATCTGCAAGGCTTGTGTGGAGAACCGTGAATAAACTTGTAATGCGCAGCCTTAAAATTATGGATTTATTCACAAACAAATGAAAGTGCAGTATCACTGTGATCCTCCAAACTGCTGCAATTTCTGCAAGCGATGTACTTGTACCCCGTTATTGCATTGTGACTGAATTTTGCTCGATTGTTTTTATTGAAGGGTTGTGTAAATGATGAATGCTTGTTCTGCAACCAGTACTTTAGCCTCAAGCACCTCTCCAGCTACTGGGACTAAATATTTAATATGGAAAACCAAGAGGGAGATTTACATATAAAGTTGGTGCACTCGGCAACATTGAATAAAATGCACACATATTTTCACCTATGCAAAGGAGAAGCGGCGGGAAAAAAGGGAGGAAGGCAGGAATCTTTATCCGGTGTAAATTTTCCAACTGCCAGACAGTTATAGCACTAGTGCAGGCATCTTTATGCAACTGAGCTGAAATACGTTCGTTTGAGCAGAAGCTCTGAAGTCTGCAGCGTTTTATAAATGTTATGTATGCTCATATTCCTTGATTCGTCTTGGGCAGTAACAATGAGGTCTTAGATTTGGGCTTTTATAATCCAGCAGGATCATTTTTATTCAATATATTGTCGTCACATCGTTTTGAAATGGATAAATATAAGTACAAATGTAAAATTGTATGCCTGAAATTATTTCCTATCTTGTGTAGGATGTGTTTTCGTCTTTTTGGTACTATGTCGATTTTAATAATACAGCAAAAATGACATGCAAGTTTCATTCTCTCATGTTTGATATTTTAGGAAGATAGGCATCTAATGATAGCGAAATAATAATTTAAAGATATTGACTCATGAATTAGATGAACTCTCCATAAAACTTGATGACAATACTTGTGTCTCAGTCAGATTATACACTAGTTACATAAGTGCCCGCCTCTGTAGTGTGGTGGTAGCGTGTCTGCCTCACGTCCAAGAGTTCGCGAGTTGGAATCTCGCTTAGGGTGAGTTATCCGGATAAAGTTCAACCGAGGTTTTCCCTTGTCCTGAGAGTACGAATGTCGGGTAACTTTATGGGCCCATCATTTCACCCATTTCATTCATTCATCATCCAATGTGACACTGTTGGAGGACGTTAATAAAAGAAAAGTTACATAAATAACTTCTAGCATACGTAATCGCTTTCAAAAGATTTTATATTGTAAGTTTTCATTTTCTTTACCTAAGTGACCAAATTATGGGATTTGTTTGAAACTTTGTCGTTATTTTACTTTGTTTCTTTCCTTTGGAAAAAAAACTCTTTATTACCATTCCAGAATTAGTTATTCATGGATAAATATTTACAACTTGTTTCCCAATACTGAATATAACTAAGCTGTTATTGCATAGTTTGAAATTATTTCTAGGCTAACATTTAACGTGAAATACAACGATGTAGCATTACAATACATAAGGTACATATGAAATTTACTAAGGATAAAGAAGGTGTTGAGATGCTTGTATTTTAGGCAAGCTAGAATGACTACCAAATTGGGTATTACTGCAGATGTTCAAATTTATTTATAACAAGATTACTTTCAAGAGCTAGTCAAAGTAGATTGTCTGAAGCTTATATAGAAAAATGCCTCCTGACATATTGCTAATGGTATATGTACACATTCGTTTTAAAATATGTTGCTCCTTAGTACGGGAATGCGTTTCTTTATCTAAACTATGTAGATACTAGAGCAATACAATAAACCTCAAAGATCCATCAATCCAATGACAAATTGATATGTAATATAGCATATATTTGTGGGATATCTACAATAAGTGGTAGTTAATTGTTCTTTCATATAAGTCTGTAGGATAAGGTTGACAAAATAGAATCTCACTTCCTCTTGGAAACAAAATGCTCACAATTAAAGTAGTCTACATATTGTAAAGAATTCTATGATTGAACCGGAAATGCAGCGTTCTTCACAGGTGCATGAACAACTGCTGCGGCTTATTTTCCGCCATCTGGTAAACGGTGAAAGTTAAAAACGTTACCTTTCAATGTCAAACCTCTGTTCACTTATCCGGAATATTTTCACTGATATATTTAGAGGAAAGATTGGTTTTGCTCACTCTTTATTTACTACTAGCTGGCTTACGCAGCTTTGCAGGGGTAGCCTTCTAAACCTTGAATGAGTTAGATAATTTCATTTACATTTCCCCATATTACTTATAGAAATATTGTACAGTGATGTCTAACCTTATGCCAAAGAAGAGAGCGTGATTTTGCCTCCACCTACTTTTGGCCGAGCTGTGAATCATTTATGGAACTCATACAAACCTCTCTAATGCTTGCTTATCTGAGTGAGGGAACGAAGGACGGTTGCTGGAGCGTTACTAGCCCATAAGAGACAAGGTTGGACACCACTCTTGTAGAGTATTTTTTATTCTTCTTTAATGGGTTTGGCTTTAAGCTTGTTCCAGCTTCACAATTACTTCATCCGACATTTTCTTGGTGTTCTTGATCATCTATTCTTTTTGGCTTGTATGTTAAAATCTGTTTTGGAATACGATAGCAATCCATTCTTTGAAGTTGTTCCATCCAATTCTCTCTAAAATTCAGTATTTCCTTTCAGCAATGCCACATTAATTTCAATTCGTATATATGCATCCCTGATTTTATCTTAAATTTCTGCAACCCTTGATCCATCTGAGGAAGAAGCTGGTGAATATTAAAATCTCTGTTCCAAGTCCAGCAATTAAAGTGTTTTGGAAATGCTTTACAGCCGAAAAATTAATATTCTGGTTCTTATTTAGAAGAGTCAGGTCGATTAGCTTCTAATGTTACACAAGGTACATCCATCACTGCTTTATTGCAACGTACAGAAGAAAAAAGGGCAACATCCTCATACGTAAGGATTATTACAATTGTTGGCATCCAAAAATTCATTTAATATAGCTGTATATTTAAATTAAACCTAAGTGCTAAATATTGTATATATCTGCAATTCTGAATAACACGTAAATTAAATATGTAAGTATGAAATACCTACTGGGGCAATGTAAGCAAAGTCTCTTCTGTTTTCTTGTTTTGTAAAATGATGACCAACAATAATGCTTGGAACGAAATATTCTGACCTTTTATTCTTCCTTGCGCATCGAGTTTTAGAACAGCGACAACAAAAACAATTTTCTGCTTAATGGTAATGAAAAATCGAAGTCATCTTTAAGTATAGTGTTTTATCACTCAAGCATGTTCGTATGAAAAGTCGGACCTCGAAACTCTGCTAGGAGTGATGGGGTTGAAATTGGAAGTTCTCTAACGGTCTATGTTTTGGTAGAAAGTCTTGTTACTAATAAAAGAATTGTAAACATTAATTGAGAAATTTACGGATTACTTACATATATTTTTTCTAAATAAACGTAATACATATTTGTGTGGGTATTTTGGGATAGAGTCACTGTGTGTCACAAAATTGTGTTTTCTTCTCCAAATAGGAAATACATCATGCTTATTGCAAGAGCAGTTATCCGTTTTAGAATGCGATAAAGATATGGGACTGCGTGACGAGATGAAAGAAAGTTAATAGAAAGTCGATAAAACTGGAAAGTGCTCAGATGCGATCAGGAACCTTTCTATCCGTAAATTATGGCACCAGTAGTAAACCTGTTTTAACACGCAAATACAAACACCCTCAAAGTACTGTAATAGCGATAAGCCTTGTTTACAAACTCCCCGAGTGACTTAACAGAAAATTAGAGAGAATGCTGTGGAAAACTTGAACCTTTATACTCTAAAAGTTATTAATCTAGTGATTTAATAGCATTGTGGTCATGTAAGCACGCGTAAAAATACATTATAATTTGTTTGTCGCTGAAAATAGTATGTCAAGATGCGCCTATTAAAGCTGGAGATTGAAGATTTCTACATTTATTAGTAATTGAATGTGTATGCACATATATATAAAAGTTATACTTCGGTGTGCGGTTACATTTTTGAGATATTCATTTGTACATATTTTATTAAGGAAAAAAGCGAACAAGTATCAGATTTTAAATATTTATATACATTGCCACGAAATTTAAAAAATTTCCTATCGTGCTCACTAATTTTGTCCTTTCCGGTCTGTCATCCACGTAAACCCTCATTTGGTATAACGATTCTGGTCTTCCAGATAAAGGATGCTTCGTATTGTGGAAGCTGTAGAGAATGGTATAAACCAGATGCTTCGGTGACACATTCTTAACCTCGGTTCACAGATAAGTTAGGTTACAGAAGGTTGACTTGGGGGAGATACGACCCGAATTATTAAAGCCTAACGCAGTTTTAGCCCATAAGCATGACTCTTACAGTGCCATATTAAATTCTCTCAAGAAAATGTGTATGCATATTTCTGTTACTTTCATACGACTTTGTCTACCTACTATTCTTACAAAATCTTATTTTTATAAGTACTTCATGTTAATCAGGGTAAACATTTGCAGAAATAGTTTCGCTATACAATTCGCTCTAACTACAGTCATGGAACCAAGTTTCAGGTCATATGGCAGTGTAGTTTACACAAGTCGATATTCCAACATGCAACTGACTTTACTGATAATCTCTGATATATATGGTAACAGTGACTATCAATAAATGTAACTGCATGCTGGAAATATCGACTTGTATAAACCCCATTGCAGCACGACGTGAAGCCTCAAAATATTCTACTCTCCTAATGGGTTCAATCTTTTTTCCATGGCCCTACAAGAGCAATAGGAGAAACCGAATCGATATTCAGACGTTCAAAATGGGCTCACTAAATGCTGGGTTTAAAATCTGAAACTCTTTGCAAGTCTTTGGGAGAGATAAGGAACAGCGAGGGCACCTGATAATTTTTTCTTTTTTCAAAAAGCCTTCAATAATACGAAAACTATTCAGCCCATGCCACTGAATTTTGAGTATATTAATGCCGATAACAATAACTTCCAGTACAAGTAATTAAGACTATCCTTAAAAGTGTGGAAAATAGAATTTTCCTCTTAAAGATCAAACGTTAAGAACGCAGATGCCTCATCTATATATTTAAATAATAACAAGTAAAATGTGCTATGATATTTATAGTTAAACCTTTATTGCTATAACGAGTACTCGTTGCGATTCTACCAAGTCTGCGGTAAGGGACGGGGTGGGTCCACTTAAAATAGATGGTGATTGTAAATCATTCACATGCCCAACTGTCAGTTTTTGTAAGTAAGTTTTGTCAGTTGTAAGTTTTTGTTTGTTTATCAGCGATTTATAAACGCACATGCATTGTAATAGTGAGGATTCGTTAGGAATTGAACTAGGGGATTAATCCGCTTAGTGAAATAATATTAATGTAAAGCTTTCGACAGACATAATTTGAAGTCCAAACGCTCTTGTCATTTGCCAGGCGTCTACCATTAAGATTATAACACTCTTGAGTCTCGTACGCAGTATTATCTCGAGCAGTCTGGTACAAAAACCAAAGAAGAGACCGTGATGAGCAGAAGAAGCCTCAAGGTGTGTGCTAATGAGGACACCATTATTACCAATGATTTGTGCATAAATGTAGGCCCTGAGGGATGTCCCGTTTTTTTTTATTTCTTTCCTACTCTCTTCCGGACCTAATGAAGACAATGGCCAGAGCTGGACACTGGGCGGGCAGTTACTAAGAAATGTTTTTCTTATGTATGGCTTTATTTGGCGTCAGCAAGACTGTTATCCATAAGTAAATCCATTAGGTGTACTTATTATACCAAAGACCTTTCATATTTTATTCTGAATTACAACCTTTAACTTTCTCCTACATATAGTAACTAGGAAATAAAATTTGATGTCGAGATTTCACCGGAAATTATGATTTGAGGCCCCCTGAATCCAAAAGATGCATTTTTAGAAAAAGGTGCCTCTGTGAACAGCATAATTCAAAAACGAAAAGTCGGTTAAGAACCAAAGTTGATACTGAATATCTTTCAAGGATGCAACACAAATATTTTGAAGAAAATTCCTCCACCCTTTTCATTTATATGGAAAATTGTTCGAAAGTTTCTCAAAAATAGCTCTAACGATTTTGATTAAAGTGCCACATGTTTAAGATATTTTTATGCCAACTGAAATGCATATTTTGAATTGTCTAGCTATAGTTTATGCAGTCCTGTTTACTCCTGATGACTTTTGCATAACTGGTAAACCATAAGAGCTAGAGCATATCTAACTATACAAAAAAATGTAAATTTCATTAAAAGCACAATTTATATCCAAATGCATTTATTGTGGAGTGAACCATTTCGGAGATATTCATTGTTATTTGTATTGTATTCGCCTTACACCTACGAGATAATTAGCAATAAAATAATTTCTACAAATGTTTATCTCGACTAACACGAAGTACTTGGCGAAACAAGAGTTTGTAAAATAGGTGGTACAAGAGTAAAGAAAGTTATGTGAGTAAAACACATCAGAGTTTTAACATTGTAATGATTTAAAGGTTTAGCTGAACACAACCCGAATTCATATCGCAAAATTTGATTCACTTTTGTATTGCAATTTTAGTTGAATAGAATATAATTTCCTTAAAGCTCTGAAGAGCTTTAAAACTGATACTCAAATATCACTGTAGCAGCATGCAAATTAAACTTTAAATTATCATTTTTATGCAGCTTAGAAGCTAAAACACATCTCGGAAGCCATCTAATGTCATGCGCATATGGTTATTAAACTGCATATTTAATCTGCAGTAATATCAATAAATGCTTTTATTTTATTGATAGATTATCAATGACAAGGTAATCGCAGATTTAACCAGAGAAAATCAAAATTTGTGTGGGATGTTCACGAACAAAATGTATTAAACTGTATAAAGAACAACTGTTATTTAATAAGGTGACACAATTGAAGTTTTTGTGTAGAGATATTGCAACTGTATTGTCTTCTGGAATCACAAAGGAAACTGGTAATCACAAACAAGAGAGTTTGGTTGAATTGGATATTTAATTAATTTATTTTAATTCGTATTATTTTAAGCTTCAGCATTCTTGACCGTCGGCAAAGAGGTACCATACCGAGGAATTTATCTTGATCAGCATTGCCGTAATCTTATGAGCAATGAAGTAATGGCTAAACATTTACCTGGGTGAAAGTTATAGCTTTGACCAGTATTAAAAGCATTTGAAAGCATTTAAAGTATTTTCATAAAGCTAAATTATGCCAATGATAATACTTCAACAACTCCAAAAACAGCAAATAAATAAAAAATAAATGATAATTTAATTAGCCAGCTAGCCCGAAATTTTATAAACGTCGGACTGACGGGGGTGGGGAGGGGGCTTAAGCATCGTGGCGGTGCCCTAATGGTGGTGACTATAGTACCACAACGAAAAATTAATTGTGACAAGAGTGAAGAGCTGTGATATTTTTACCCAGGACATGATACCTGGTGACAATGCCCATGATGGTGATGAGTGATGAGGCCAGGAGGGCGTTGTCACAGGGTATCGGAACCTTGGGAAGCTGCCGGACCTATCGCCCTGGGGCACACGCTCGTCTGGTCCGAGCCCAAGCAACCTTCCTAGCTTGGGGCTTCCCGCATTCCTGCCCAAACCACCTGCAGGCAACTTCACCTCTTACCTTTTGTTGTTTCGCCCAAATTTTCTCCTGCCATATTTTAGACGAACAGTTATCAATCCTACCCCCTTATGATCAGCTCTCGGTAATTAGACAGATAATTAACTAAGCGTTGACAGCGAACTTCCTGGGTTAATACGCAACAAAAGTAACGTAATATTTCAATAAAATAATGTTCTTCTTTGGCTTCAATATCGAGCTCAAGACTCGATAAACTTGTCCCTAAAATGATTCACCAAGATTGATGGCCGAAGTTTTCAATGGAAATTTGAAGTACCACGAAAAAGGAAAGAAAGAGGTTTTTTAGAAGACCGTAATACCACACATTTAATGTAAAGTATAATTTTGTGTTGAATCTGAAACCTATTATTATTATTAAATAGTAGAAGAAGAAAATGTAATATTCAAAAAATTGAAATTATATAAAGCAAACAAGTTATTTTAATGCAGCGCTCTTAATGTGAGTCAGGAATAAGTTTCACTGAAAGTTCACTAGGTTTATGCCGATATTCCATAATAAAGAAGTATGCTACAATGAATTATATTTTCAAAATAATATCACGGAATCAATACCCCAAAAATGCAGTTTAGAAATCAAATAATTCAGTGCACTTTTAGAAGTTAATTTTAAAGCTGAAGATCAATGGAAGGATTTTTATAGGGGATTAAGAGTTAGGGATCACAAACTTCCTTTAACTTACATACTATTCAAAAGTGTTTCACCATCTTTGACCAGAGATCAGAACAGCAGAAAACGAAACGGCGAAGTTTGTTGGAGAGTAACTCTACGTAGAGAGAGTCTTTATTGGATCATAATCTACCAACTCTGCTGTCGATTTCACGCCGACATGCGCAAGCAGAAGTATAGTGTGTCCCTTGGCAGGAATATGCATAGTAAATAATTCTAGGTATACAGCAATATCTGAAGCTCCACTCATGCTTCTGGTTGCTTCCTCCATCGGAATGATGGTTTACTATTGTATTTGACTCAATAGTTCAGCGTGATTGTTATTGTCACAACTGAACTTGAGATAACACTATTGCTTTTTTCTCTAGCGCTGACGGTTTACAACCTACTGCAAAAGCAACTTATCATTTCTTTCCCGGTACAATACATTTTACGCGAAAGAATATCACTAATACATTATATTGCCGCATAAAACAACACAATTGTGATCATGCTTTGAATAATTTCACTAATGAATTATGTTTATTGGAGTCTCAAAAAACCACACGATATACTATTGTAGTAATACTGTACTGCTTACAGTCCAACTGAATTGTAGGCCATTTTGAACTGCTGGTGTTACACTGTTTGCATAGTACAGAAAAAACTTCCCACCCCACAACACGATTGCACGTTCAAAGACAGACATTTTCCTGAGTAGACTTTGAGCTCGTTAATGTTACAGCTCTTCACGTGACTAAAGCTGCTGAGTGAGCGCCAAAAAATCCGAACCTCCAAATGCATGACAGGGAAACAACACAAGTTAACCCACGGCGGAGTTCTAAAAGGCTATTAAAACTGTAGGAGTAATGCAAGAGGATATAATTTGAAGTGTTAAGAAAAGGTTCCGCAGTAGACCGCTTAGTAGTTTGTTAGTAAGAGCAGGAATACATTGATGTGAGTTTCTGGCATTAGTCACCATCATTGAACTATCCGAAGCGCGCGAGTTAGTAAGTGGTCTTAGGAAAGTAAGTATCTAAGTAGCAAGGATGCCACACAAGTGCTCAACATTGCTCCTGTTACTAAAGACTGCACAAATCAAGAGGAGGATTTGCGTTTCAGCCTTTCCGATTTCTGTGTCGATTCCATATTACATGCAAGTGGACATCGGCACACAGCGGAGGCTCAAAATGTCTCCATCCACTGTTGTTGAACAGAAGCAGACTGAATTATCTGCTACTCCACACAAGACAGACAACCTAATGACAAGTGTCAATGTTAGTCTACATAAAGGAGCGGACTGCAAGAGAGACTGGAATTTTCTCTTCCTCGCCCACATGCGCTCGCTGTCTTCAACCTTTCTTTAGCTGCACAACTTTCTTCTCTACTAGGTTTATGTCTCTCTTTCTGCCTTAATGGTTCTGTTTGTATTTATTACAACAAGCATTAGCAGTCAGTTCTCGTAGCTGCATTAATTCTCCTTATTTCAGTTGCATATTCCGACATCTTCTGGCAAAGGCTGAGGATGTGGCTTCTGGATGAATCATTAAGTAAAACTGACCTTTTTGTAGCAAAGTCTTTGTATATACGTAAACCAAAATTAACTCTTGGAACATAACATAATCATCAAAAAGTTTTTTGTAATTTAAACTAACTTACTAACTTCAGCTAAGTAAGATTTATGTGAGAAGTTTTACTCACGTGTTCATATTTACAGTCTTAACAAGATGTCTTAACAGTAGCGTTACTTTCCTTTACAGTTTGATTGTAAAGTTCTAAATCGTAACTTAATTTTTATTATCTTAAAATAACAATAAATAATAATTAATTAAAAATTACCTATCATCAATGCTCAGAAAATGTTTAATAATTATGAAAGTGGTCCACTAGCAGCAAGAAAGCTCATGAATTTAATTTGAGAATGTGTATAATATAATCTGATGCATTACACTTACATGACTTGCGCACAATACATTTTTTAATATTAATTATAATTTTCATACACAAACCTTTCCATCCAGTTGTTCATATTTTTTAGAAAATGACAGTGTGTTTGATGCAACTAAGAAGTGACTATTTGAGCAAGACCAAAGTTAGTACTGACAAGGGATACATGCACCTTCTTGAGACAGGCTGAAGAGCAGCATCATGGCTGATACAAAATTTAATGTCAGGTGTATCAACACAACATCCAATCAGAGGCTACCACGCCTTGTAGTGTTGTATAGTTAAATACGCCGTGAAATCACGCTGAAAAGCCGGTGATATAAATATTATTTGCACAACAGGAAATAGAGTAGTAATGGTGAGGTATCAGCCACCATTACATTTTGTATCCGTAATAGACGAGGACTTCATGAAAGAAGAGTTCTGGAAAAGAAATATTGATTTATGCTGTTGCAAAATTTCAAGTTTTTAATGAATATGCCCTTTAGAAAGAAACACTGGATATTACATTCATAGTACATTTTATAAGTTTGAGGTTTTCGTTTAGAAACTATGTGTGCATCCCCCACCTCTGCCCAGAACAGGCGTCATGAGTGGGCGCAAAACTGGAGGGTGGGACGTGGTCATAGCCTCGGTCCCTCCCGGCGGGTAATGCGGCCTTTACGACCGGGGGTAGCTACTTCTTTATGAAGTAGCTCCTCAATTGGACCCTCAAGCTAATGCGGCTCAGTGCACCTCGTGCCAGGCCTCCCAGCGGGGAAAAAATCTTCACGCCAGTACACAATCTTATCACATAAACAACAAAAAATATAAGTGAAAGTTTAGAGAGGGATATGTAGGCATAGAATGCACTAACAGTATAGTACATTTTTTTACATTGATCTGTAAATTACAGCCAGATATATTCATGTTTCTTGGTTTAGCTGCATTACGACATATTCCCACTCCCTTAGAGTTACACAAATAGTTGAGAACTTTTAAAGCTGAGGAAATCGTTACAGTATTGGAATGGCACGCGAACATTATGCAGAATAGCTAGCGTGACTAATGGATTACAGCGTTGTTCGGCACATAACGCACGACTATATCAGCTTTGTCATCTTTTTAACGGGCCTCGAGACACGAAAAGATACCAAGGGCTCGAGGTTACGGAAGTGCGTTCGACAGGTGCAGCTTATTTGAAGCGATAAGTATGCACAAGTATGCAGAAGCGTGCGGGCGCATACGTACACATTAAAATATTGTAGGTGTGTCATTACACAGAACAAACTGCAATAACCATGACCTTCAAACTGTGCAATGTGTTGCTTCATTGGCGACGGCAAGAGAATCTCAAGAGAAACAAAATAAAAACATCTCGTCGCCTATTAACAATTGTATAGATGCAGAGATTCACGGAACTGATTTATGTTTAGCTTATGTTCATAAGTAAATAACAACAGTGCTTATGAACACTTACTGTGCTTAATACTATCCATGGGGGCATTATCTCTTCATTACCTGAACAAAATGGTTCTGATTAGCCTATTACCAGAAGTACTTGAAACTGTTGGTTCCTTTATCTATTATTTAGAGCGGAAAAAACATTGCATAAAAAACAAAAAACAAAAGAGGAAAGAAAGAAAAAACTGATATGTTGTACTCATAAGACTTTCGGTACTCTTGTATTATTCTAACAAACCCTTATTGCTTTATCTTCACCATGTTAGTCGACATAAACATTTGCAGAAATCATCTTATTGCTAATTTTCTTCTAGGTGCAAGGAGAATGAGGGAATACAGTAGGCAGTGAGCGATAGTCATTCCTTCAATTTGGGAAAAGTTTAAGTATTGTAAATCTCATACAAGGAACAAGGAATATCTCAGAAATGGTTCACTCCACAAAACAAAAAGAAAAATTGCATTTGGACATTACAAATAACGAATAGCTATTTCAAATGGTGAATGCCACAAATGATAAAGTTGTGCATTTTAAAATATTTACATTGTCAAGATTCTAAAAATATACTTTTTCATAGTAAAAATGATAAATGGTATATTGTCTGAAATTAGTGTGCTGTAATCTGTGATCTCAGTATTCCGTCGACACGTTAATGTGAGTCAGTAATACTTATGTACTAAATATTAATGTACTTATGTCCCTACTAAGTACTTTTGATGAAGCCATATTTTGAATGCTCAAGATATCAGTATTCCTTGCAACGCTACTCTGTCACTTTTGAGTTATGGCAAACATAGTTTCCTTCCCAAACTAATTGGACGGTCTCCAAGACAATTGAAGACTCTATAGCATAGTCAAAGGAATAAAAATGCTTCCCATTCGGCAGAGCGTTACTTCTTTGTTTTAAACAGCATTTGCTATATCATGGCTCTTCTTCATAAGGCAACAATTCTTTAAGTCTGTCTCCAGCGCAACTTTGATTTTGAAAAATCAGTATTGTTCTAATTAGAACTTGCTTTTGTAGTTTAGAACATGTAGTGATGTAAGCGGAAGTAATAAAATTACAAAAGAAGATAAAAATTATATTTTTCTACACATAAAAACGTATATGTAACCGTAGCATAAATTGTACTGCAACTGGATTTTCCGTACACTATATACTATTTATATAAAACTACATAATTCAATTATTAAAAGCGTCCGTGCTCCATTGACCACATTGATTCAGAATACATTGAACAGATTTAGAATAAATCTCCTGGAATGTTATTCCATTTGCATTACCACATTTTTCCTCCGATATCTTATATGATTTTAAATAGTGAGATTGTAAATAAAATGTATGTCTACTTTGCATTTTCTACGAATAGCCTGTGAAGCTCCGTTCTAATTTTTTGAATTTTATAAAGTGTTATGTACCTACCTGGAAGACCGCAAGAGGTACACAAAAACGAGTCAATATAACATATGCTAGTGTTAAATAGCTTTGGTCATTTCTGTTGTTCGTCTACATTTTCCATTACTTTATGCAATACTCTCCAAGAATTTGTCCGTTTTTTTTTTATTTCTCTTAACGTCGTAAAGAATTCCCAATGTCATAGTCATCTGCTTTTCAATCTCTTGAATGTCGTCCTAGCCTCTTGTACGTTTCTTCTAACATAAACGTATAGGCTATTGAAATCATTTAGTCCAAAACTAATAGTGATTATCGGGTAGTTAGGATAAAAACAACTTTTGAGTAATAATTATGGAATGACAGTGCAAATATGTTGTATTGATATAGTAATCTTGTATTGCAAGACAACATATTTTTGGAAGAAAAATAATTTTAAAAAACTTAAAAGTTAGGTGTTGCAGTATGAAAGAAACATTTCAAACAGAGAATCACGAATACAGTATTTTAGTGGCCGCATCTATTAAATATTAAGTACAGAACGAAGCTGTTGCTGACACCGTTTATGTCGACATAAAATACAAGTAATAGAGTCCCTTTCAAACAGGAAATAACTCGTCCTTGTATGCAGTGTAATGAAATGAACGTTTATGACCAGGGACAGGAGTGGGTTCTAGATTGTATGCAAAGGGAGTGTGTGTGTCCAGCCACTTGAGCACATTTCTGTCATATAACTTCGTCAGCTTTTATAATCACAAATGTTCACTTAGTAGCTTTCGCTGAACTTGACAATTTAGCCGCTGTAATCCTCTGAGAGATCGCCTTGGAATACTTTTAAAGCAACGCCATTCGTTCGTGTGTAGATATTTATTCCAAAATCTATTTTATTTTCACTGATATGTGTATGTAAATAGCAGTAAAAACTTCAGTGTTTTTAAGAAAATGTTTTTTCGTTTGAACTGCATACACACATCCGCTTTGAAATTACAATATTTGAGTTAAAATTACTCCGAATCCTACTGGTGCAGTCGCTTAAAAGCCTTTGGTTGTTGGCTGATTTTATATGACGTATTAAACGGAGTTCATTCTTTCTTTAATCTTCCTATTACTCCTACAATAAAATGGATGAGTGAATTAAATTACCTACTGCACGTCCATCAGTTTGCAGATAAATTCACTTGAGAGACGTTTAACACTGCAGTGAAAACATCCATTTTATTTATTAATTTATAGGTTCAATCTTAAGCTCAAGCTAAAATTGCAATAATACAATGAAATGCCTCAACGAGAGGTATGCTAAATTATTTCCAGTTATTTCAAAATTCTTTAATGCTCATTGATTACTTTTTCATTTTTCTTTTTGGAAATGTTGTAGCAGTAAAAGTCTGAAAATAGTTATTTAAGGTAATGCTAGTTTCTATTTTATGAAAATGTTTCGCACCGTAGGTACCCAATCTTCAAACTTGGGAATATGAAAGTGTCACTTGAGGCTAAAACAGAGAATATGGTAAACGATGAGTAAATCGAAGCCACTTTGGATATTGTTTTTGCTCTTGTATGTGTGGACTGGACCATGATTCTGATGAGAGAGAGCATCTTTTTGTCCCAATCTTGCGTATTTCATACGATTTATAATGACCCCAAGATATATTTTGGCCAAGTAATATGTCAGGACTATATGCCGGGATTCCCAAAGAAACAGTAGCCACCTTTCCAGCCGACAAACAGTCGTCTCCTTTGCCGCACCCTCACCAGTATTTGACTGCGCTTTGTCTACACTGGAAGAAGTTCTACGGATCGCGACTACATTCTGCCATACATCTGTTGAAATCTTCTTCCGCGTGCATTTTTGATCAGCAGTCAGTAATTGCAGCATCCACCATGCATAGAGATTCCTCATTTCTAGTTTTCATATAGGATATTGTACACTCTTCTAGCTGAGATGCCTAGAGGCTCACCTAACTTTGCTGCCTTGAATTACGAAATCGTAAACCTTTTCAATAATTGATTGGCCAGAGTGACTCTTCGACCACATTTAATCTCATCCATTCAGAAATAAACTTTCTTCGAAGACAATGCTGCCTTTTATCCAACTTACAACTGCTTTGAGCTCAAGCCTTTAAATTGAAATGTTCGTAATATTCTTTTTAACGTCTTATATCTATCCAAAAATGTGTAAAAATATTACAAGAATCGCTTGTAACAACAGCCATGGCGTTTAATAAAATTTTTCGTCATTTCAGGACAATTTGTTATACTTATCAAACAACACTTGACCAGACCCACTGACCAAAATTGGCTAATGAATAATCACGTAAAGTGCTCACTCAACAGGTTTTATCAGAAGCCTTATCTATCTGAAATTATGATTATGCTAGTAACCACACAGTAGGCTTAAACCGCAATCCGTGAGATAATTTCTCCTAAGAAGTAACGATTAACAGATATTTAAGCAAGGTATGAAAGAGAAGGATAGATCAAGAGGCTTATGGATAGCAAATGGAAGATCTTCAGTCCACGGTCTAGCTCGCAACGGTGTCTAAATCCTGTACTCCGTAACGTGGGGCGATTGCGATTCTGAGCGTATCCATGGGTATTAAGTGAAAATATGAAACGTTACAAAGCTATGGGCAAAAGTCACATATTTCTCCACCTGTAAAATTAATATTTCCAATTATCAAAGCCTTAATATATCTCTAATTTTAATAACCATTATAATTATTCGCACGGCTGGCTCTCTCTCTCTAACATGCATAAATGATGAGCTAAAACTCGGCTGAAAAGTCTCTCATTTGAAGGAAGAAAACACAGAACATGAAGGGACAGCATTGATGTATATGGATGTACTCAGTAATATACAACAGATTATTAACTGCTAACAAAAAGATATATATACACACACACACACACACACACACACACACACACACACACACACACACACACACACACACACACACACACACACACACACACGTATGAAACTATTGGGCAGAAACGGCTGAGGGGAAAAAACAGTCAAATACTTAACATTTTAAAGCGTACTTTGAAAGCATTGCAAATCTAAACAAATATCAGTGAATATTTTAGATATGCAATTCAAAATACACATTTTAATTGCCATGAGCATGCTCAAACATAAGTACCGCAACGACTAATGCCAAGCTTATCTGGATATGGCACCGACTGACCATGTATTTGGAGAGATAAATAGAGATAACTAGACGTGGTAGCGCTTTCGCCTAGCGATAACAAATTCTTCTGAAAGTATCCCTTCTCTCAATCTCGAACGTTCTGGAACTCTGTTAAGCAATTATACAAGTGAGAATGTGGCGATAGTTGCGCGTACAGCGAGTACTGTTTCCGCGAGAGATTAGAGACGACTTATGTTTGATTCCCTAGCGAGTGAATGATCCGAAGAAAAGGCTGCTTCGCGCGTAGTTCATTACGTGGCTACGCTGCAAAGACAAGAGAGGTTACGCCGAAGATTGAACTCATTACATTAGGAAAGTGACAGTGGCAACTTACATAAGGTCACAGTGAAAACCGGACGGTCGCAAAATTATATTCTACAGGAGGAGATAATTTGGATAAAATAAAACATGCGAAAATATTTTGCACGGAAAAGTTTGTTTCTGGTTGGGTACGCTCTACTAAAACTGCTTGCCATCATTAAAAACAGATAGTATTAAGTACGTAAGTTTTCTTTTTATATACATTTTCATTAATAAGTTTTTTTTTTTTTTTTTTTTTTTTTTTTTTTTTTTTTTTTAACTCAACAAACCAAGAAACGGTGTAAATCTATTAAATTATAGCAATTGACAGAAAATTAAACGCCAGTAAATGAAAATATGCATATGCTTTGTCTAAATATATACTAAAACAATTTGTTTTATTTTATACCTTAAAAGAAAGCGTTCTAATTGTTCGTGGTCACTTTGCTTTATGCAGTATATTTACCTCATTATAGTGCGCAATCAAGGTGCTCCAGTTTACTGAAGACGGTTTTTAGTGGGTCGACAAAAGCCGTAAAATAAAAACGATACAAAAAGAAAACACTAAGAGTCCGTAAATGCCATTCAAGTGGGACCAGTAACATGGGAGGTGATCTAATCCGATTATCGTGATAAAGCCAAAAAAGCAGATAGCCGAGCTTTTTAATTGCAGCTGTAGGGATGTTGCTTTCTTAGTGCAGTCGAAAAGCTTAGCAAAAGTAAAGACGGCTATGGCATCTGATAAAGTTTATAAATCCAACTGGTTTGCTTTTTGTATTCTGAGCCTCTTGAAAGGTAATATATCCTTCAGCATACCAGCAAAGACCTGGTAAGCCATAGCATAAAAACACATTTGGTAAATTTAAAATAAAAACTTCATTTTAAATTAATCTCACCCGTCAGCACGTAATATGATTGATTAGTATATTGGCAGCAATATTTAATCAGAAACATGATGTTCGTATTTTAACCTTTATTTATTATTTATTTATTGCTAGCATAACACCCTTTAACGGTGTAAGGGCTGATTCACAACGCCTGCAACGGAAACTATAACGACAACGGCAACGCAAAGCAGGGCAATCCTCGATATTTTGGTTCACAATAGCACGGGAACGAGAACGAGGAGACACTATCGATCAGCGTAACAATAGAAAGGGAGGTCGACATTCCGCGTTGGGAATTCATTTATTTCTAACTGACCAATGATATTTTTCTAGCTTGCCACTAACGGCTTATTTATGGCACGGCCACCTTGAATAATTTCTACAGCGAAAAGCCTAATATGCAAATATGATCTAATATGTCATGTCCGATAACATAAAGAGAAAATTAAAACTTTGCCAACTCTTTCCGATTTCCGGGGCGTAGGAAAGCTTCCCGTCGCGGTGGCTGTGAACACTCCCATTTTAATACATGTATGCGAACCTTCTCGTTCTGGTTATCGTTGCCGTTGCCGCTGGTTGTAAACCAGCGACGGCTGCTCGTTACGACATTCCTTATGTAACCCATATCACGTATAACAGCACGCGGTTCCGCGCTCTAGTCATACTGTACCAGCTGGAGAATTAACAATTATCAAAATCGTCGCCGCTGTTCGTTTTGATTGTCTCAATATTTTAAGTGGTAGGTGCGCTTTGAAATGTTGGCTTAATTTGTTATTCTTATGAATCAATAAATGTGTTGTATACATAGATGGAATTTATTAAGCCAAAGCATCGGTGAACTTTGCCATAAAGTGACATATTATCTCTTTCTTAATTTAGTTCATTTTTTAAGATTTAAATGTCTACCATACCCTTTAGGTACACTATATTGTTGAAATTCAAATTTAGTTTTCTCGGGTATTTTATTTTTTCTAAACTTCTACATTAATCAAACTGCTCTGCTTTAAACCTTCAAGAGAACTTAAACATAACGAAGTTAAAAATTATTTTATTTATAAAAAATTGTATGAGTTCATCTAAAACTAAACACCTATTTCCTTAAGTAATACTTGTATTGAGCACTTAATACATACAAACGAAATTTCCTCTAGCTAGTATCTGATTTAAAATTAATGTCTGTACAGTAACTCCCTGTAAAGCTTTTTTTTTTTTTTTTAAATATTTAAGATGGTTGCAATGATGGATTACTATGTAAACGGTCGTATAAAACGTGGTTTAATTAAATAAAATGAGGTTCGATATGGTTCATGAAAATTTTTTATGTACCATTTCATTTCATGTCTTCAAAGGTAAAAATAGTTTTTTTTGTTTTTTGCAAAAAAATAATTACTGAAATAAATTGTAGAGGCTCTAGAAAGCAGCCAGTCGTGAAATGTCACAACTATTTTTACGTTTTCTTGCACATTTTACATATAAATGGGTATTTATAACAATTTAATTCACTGCATATGCTACGTTAGGTCCAGCGACAAGATTGCAGAAGAAACAAAACACAGTCAAGGCTGTTCAGTAGCGTTAGAAAATGCTTTCTTTACTTAAGTGTTTTAGTGTGCAGGCTACCAAGCAAAGTACACAAAAGATGGAGTAGCATTAGCTCAGGTCAGGCTTTACCTTTTCTTTCTTTCTACCCGTGTTCCATCGATTTAGCATGCAGGTGTGAATGGGTTTTCACAGTCACACGACAACTTGCCCACTGCGCTTTTTGTTGTTAATATCTTCCAGTAGTTGGAACTCGAAGGAGGAAGATGGCTTCATATGGGACCGTCAGCACGGAGAGTGTGAGCGCGCTTCGAGCATTAATTGGCGCTACTTAAAGTGGAATGTTGATTCTTCTGCTCCCTTTCTTCTAACACTTGCTTTATTACCTGTTTCAAGGGCATTCCTACGCCATACGTCAACATCTATTAACTCTGGCATTATTTTGCTCATTGTTTTGCATGTCAATTCTCTAACATCTACATCTGTAGTGGTAAAATGAAGTGATTCTTGTAAAGTCTTTGTTGATCTTAAAACCCTAATTGTTTATCCCAACTATGTGGCTTAACTGGTAAAAGTTACAGCTAAGTTCTGATACGGAAATATGATTTGTATCAAAATACAGCATTAAATATCAGATTATCTTTCTTTTTTCTTATTTATATCTAACACAATGCTCCATAACATAAAATATTACATATTTACAACACAATTGAATTATTTAAGTATAATGTTAACATAGGTGCATTATGTATTATTCTAACACTATTCCTTAAAACTGAAAACAAACAAATTGCAGGTTTAATTGAAGTCATTACCTTATCATTTGAAATATATTTTTACAATACTTTCACGTCCGTGTCAAATAAACGTGGATTTTCAAAGTTTCGAGAGTCACATTCCCAAATATAACAAATTTCTGGAATGTATTGTATAATTTGTCTAACACAGCTGTTTTAAAAGATATTTAGAAGTGACAGCAAAGTTGTAGAAGACTAGAAGTTGAGCCAAGCAAATATTGAAACTTTTACCATTTAAAATTATCAAGCTTTTCTGAAAAGCTATATACATATTGCAAACAGTACAATTTACCACTTTTTCAATCTTGAACATTCTACCTTACAAATTCATTTTAAATTTCTTTCAATTCTTTACAAACAACTTGATTATTTTAATGTTTTATGTATTTTGACGGAAGATTCTAAAAGAAAACAATTAAATTTATAAACGTGAAATGTTTTTCTTGTTTAACTATTTTAAATATTACACATTAACTTACAAATTTTCATTACCCATCACCTTATTTTTTTTTCTTTGTATAACTTTTGCAAACAGGATGTTTGCTGAAAACACGCAAAGCAGAGGCAAAACGGCATAATAATAATAATAATAATAATAATAATAATAATAATAATAATAATAATAATAATAATAATAATAATAATAATAATAATAATAATAATAATAATAATAATAATAATAATAATAATAATAATAAGAATAATAATAAGAATAAGAATAAGAATAAGAATAAGAATAAGAATAAGAATAAGAATAAGAATAATAGTAATAATAAGAATAATAGTAATAGTAATAGTAGTACTAATAATAATGATTATAATGATTTCCCTAGGGCGTCTTCCCCTTATTCAGAGGTTACCCTCATAGCCCGGCCGCTGCGTCCTCCAGCCGCAGCCAAGGCCACCGAGGAGTGCAGATTGGGGGTGGCGGGGGTCAGCACGCCGACTCCCTCGACTGTAAGGCGACTACTTTGACCTTTTAGGGACGCTACCTTTCTATCAGGATAGCTCCTCAATTGGCACCCCAGGGACCTAACGTGGCTGAGTGCACCCCGTACCAGACCTCCCAGCGGGGGAAAAATCCCATGCCGGTACCGGGGATCGAACCCGGGTTCTCCGCGCCACAGGCAGGTGCGCTACCACTGCGCTACGGAGGCGGTCATGAGTATAATGATGATTATAATAATAATAATGTCATTGCTCTTTCAGCAAGGTTTCAGAAACGTTCATGTTAGTAGCTACAGTATCCTTGTCATAATAAACTATCAAAGATGCAAAATATTTAACATATGAATTGGAAAACCAATAAAATGATAAAAATCATGTCTGTCACGGGATTGCTTAGCTTTTAACTCTAAAAACTTCTGGTCCTTTTAAAAGAAAACTAGGTAGCCCTATTCCCTAAATCACAGAAGAGATTAATTTTAGGAATGAACCTATACAGATATAAATATACAAGAAATATAAATATTCGTAGTTCATAAAATTCCTCTACAGATACTCAGGTGTGCTTTAAAGTAGTTTGTAGTTGCTATATAATAAATGATAAATATTTGTAGTAATAGCTCTTTAAAAATACATTATATTAAAAAAACATTATATTAAAACCAATAATTCGATGAAAGATTTCATCAGATATACAAATTATATACACTAAACAAAAATAAAAAGTCAGATGAACTTGAAAATTGGTATTTCAGTTCAGAAACTTTCAAGGATACATCCTGAGTTTGTCACTAAGTTTCGAAATCTTCTGCTCTGTCTGAACTCCTACTTAAAGTGCGTTATTTTTTATTTTTTAAAGACCAGCTATAACGAGCTTTTTCAAAATGGCATAGGTATTTATTAAATATTAACATCACTAATTGTGTATCTTGAACTTTCTACAAATAGGCTGTGAAGCCTTCTTCATTCTGATTGTAGTTTGTGTAATTTTTGTTAAATATGAAATCTTAAGAATTAGCCAAACTTATGTTTGTGTGTTTAGGTCAGTTTCAGGGCAACCGTGCCAAATACGAGTATAACGCTTCGATTTTATTTTAGTTTTATTGTATTGTGTGACCGTATGACAAAGCAAAGAAACCGAGTTGCGATAGATGACATTTCTGTACTTTGTTTTTGTAAAATGGAGAAATAAATGGAAAGTCCATATAAGCTATTTCGGGAAAAAAGCTCCAGGTAAACATTTTTATTTACGTGAAGGTAAGGTAAATTAAAAATATTTTCTAAAGGGATGTCGAAGCTCATATCCAGATGTTTGGTGTAGAACGCCACATTGTGACTAAGGTCATTATAGCGTTATTATTGTCTTAAAGCTCTTATCAGAACAGAAAGTTCTCTGTAAAAGGGCCCTAAGGTGTTATATCCTTGTATTTTAAGAGGAAGGGGAAATAATGGAGATAATACAGATTTTTTTATTTGAGCTATAGGAAGGAGTTGTAATGGGCTGAAGGAAATTAAGTGTGTAGAATGAAATTTACATTGAACCTTAAGTGGTTACTTATTTGCCTGACACGGGAAGGAGTAGGACTATTGAGAGTTTTGTTTTTGTTTTTTGGAAACATATGTTATAAGCTACTGGCTGTGATAAGAATCTACTCGAACCAGCTAGCTGTGGTGATGATAACCCCTAATGCTGAGATAGGGAAAATATAAGGCCGACGACAGCTAACGGGGAAAGAAAAAAATTAAAACTCCGTTGCTTGAACAATACTCCAAGAAAAGAGAATGGAAGTAAACAAAAAATTGTGGAGAGCATTCACATATGCAAAGAATAAGACAGAGATAGACACCTCCGATCCATCAGCGTCCTCTTTCTCTTTCCCACTTCCTTCTCTCTTCTTAATCTTCTTCCTCTTCTCATTGATGTTGACCATAGACAGGAGAGAGTGAGAGAGAGGGAGAGAGAAAAACATCATCCTCTCTCCCCCCTCCTGGTTCACAGCGTTGCCAAATATCTACTCAGGTAGCCTCCTCAGCACCAGCCGCTCCCAGGAACTTCGTCTTGGAACCATAGTAACCAGTAGACTGTAGCTAAAGCTGTAATAATAATGTTTCTATGAATCTTTTTTCTCTGTTTTTCCCTCCCTCCTTGTACCACACCGCAAGGCGTAGGCTCAAAGTTGACTTATATTCATGCTACACACTTCCTTGCTCTTGTATACTATCTTTAATATTATAGACATTTGACATCCCTCCTCTTGCCTCCACGACCCGGCTCTACACAGCGTTACAAACTATCTATACATACATTAATAACATATCCCTGAGGAGGTATGCTGGCTACTGATTTTCCAACCTATTATCGGGTACTAGGGTTCCCTTTATTGAAAGATGAGTAAGACATCCATATACCAAATTTGATGTTAAAGAATTTAGAAAAAAAGGTGATGTGTTGCACTCACACGACTTTCTCTACTCCTGTACCAACTACTGTTACTAACTCTTATTCTTCTATGTTCATGTTAGTCAAGATAAACAATTGCAGAAATTATCTTATTGCTAATTTTCTTGTAGGTACAAGGAGAATATGGAAATATAGTAGGATTTGAGCGATAGTCAAATAAGCCTGTCGTTATATGAAGGCTTTAAAATTCCGTTCTCTTTACACGGCCAAGAGAAATAGCTTAAGTATTCAAAACTCACACGGATAGCAATAAATATCTCCGAAATAGTTCACTCCACAAAAACAATGCATTTAGACAAGTTATGTTTTAACGAGATATCCGTTTTTTTGTATAATAAGTTTTGGTTGATCTCTTACGGTTTAGCAGTTATGCAAAAGTCATTTTTTTTAAAATTATTTTGTTGTTTAACGACACTGTCAATTGCCAGGATCACATCAGCGTCGCTGGTGTGCCCGAATTTTGTCCCGCAGGAGTTCTTTTACATGCCAGTAAATCTACTGACATGGAGCTGTCGTTTTTAAGCACACTTAAAAATCATCGGCCTGGGCCGGATTTGAACCCCCGACCTTGGGAACAGTAGACCTGAAGAGTAAACAGGACTACATGGACTACAGCGAGAAAATTCAAAATATAATTTCATTTGCCATAAAATATCTTCAACATACGGCATTTTAATCAAAATCGTTAGAGCCATTTTTGAGAAAATTAAAACTTTCGAAAAAAATTCCCATATAAAGGGTAGTTTAGGATGGAGGAATTTTCTTTAAAGTCTTCGTGTTGCATTCTTCAAAAATATTAAATTTAAATAACTATTTTGGTTAACCGACTTTGTTATTGAGTTATGCAGACAGTGCAAAAGGACCCTTTTCTAAAAAAGGTTGTTTTTTTTTATTTAAATTCAGGAGCCTCATAACACATTTCCGGTGAAATGTCGACGTGGAAATTTTGGGTCCAATACAATAGTTTTCCTATTACGTTACGTAGTAGAGAAAGTAAAAATGAATGTAATACAACCAACATAAACGTCACCTCTGCTAAAGCAATTATCGTTAGAGGCTAAAGGCAAATACTAGTAAATGCATTAAGTGTTTTTGCTTTGATAGAGTTTACTATACGCAGCTACCAGTGAGTTTATTACAAGAACATTCAAATTTGCACCTACGTTTAATGAAACTCTTTCACGAGATAATTAAAGTGCGCAAATATTTAAATAAATAAATTGTTATAAGCAACAACCACCATTACAACTCGATCACTTTCGCTGCCTTTCGTAAATGCTCCTAAACCAAGAGAAGTTAATGAAAAAGAATTCATTGATGAATTATTGAACCATTAGCAGTAGCTTTCTGATTGGGTATAATTCCATTCTGACTTCAATCAGTTCTTGAGCTCTGGATTTGTTTTTGGACGTCCTTGTTGTCGGTTTGGATAGCTCAGTTGTTTAAATAAACACAAAAATAAGAAAATTTAATGTAATTTTAAATATTAACATATACAATTATGCTGCAGAATGTTATAAATTATTAATATTTGCAGTTAGTGCCCCACTGTTGATATTTATGTTTATTGCGATTGCAGTAATCAGAAAAGAATGTGTCGGTCTGGGTAGCTCGGATGCTCAGCCAATGGTCTACTTATTCCAAGGTCGCGGGTTCAAACAGATCCAGATCGATGATTTTTAAGCGTGTTTATAAGCGACAGCCCTGTTTCAGTGGATTAACTGGTATGTTAAATAACTCCTATGGGTTGAAATTCCGCATACCGGTGGCGCTGATGTGATCATGGCAGTTGGCAGTGTCTTAACAAACGAAATAAAAACTCCTGGGTTTCTCTTCAATATATTAATATTTAAACATTATTTCTGTTGTAATTGTATACACTGCTTCCAACTTTATGTTTCATATTTTGCCATTATTTACATTAAATAGTTTAGCACGAACCAAAAGTGAAATGCTATTATATTGTTTATTTAAACCACAGGGCGATAGCACTGAATCTTTCTTATTTTGTCAGAAGCTAATTGTAAGCACGTGTATCAGAGACTTATTTTGAGTTCTGCTTTGCAAAGAAGCAAATTGTTCTGAATTATTTTGTTTTTTGAGGGTAAAGCAAATGGTTTTCGTGTGCTACTTGGATGCTAATTATACGATATTTTTAATTTCCGATTAGCAAATACATGGATTTAAAGTTTAGTTTAGGCAGAGAGACATCTTTCATATGGCACAAGTCCTTATATTCTTCAATGAATACACCCATTTCTTACTCTTGTGAAGTATCACGAGAAGAGAGACAGAGAGAGAGAGAGAGAGAGAGGGGAGGGGGGGAGAAGGAATGTGTGTGTCTGTGTGTGTGTGTGTGTGTGTGTGTGTGTGTTTGTGTGTGTGTGTTATTCAGCCACAAACTTGTTGAAATTTTCCTAGTTTTAATAATTAAATAGCACGTTTATTGTTTCAATGGTAATTTTACACCGTTCTTTCTTGACACTTGGATAACTGTATCCAGTTACCTACGTTACAGAAATGTAATATAATATAATTATCGTTGCTCTTTTCGTGGGGTGGGGGGTGGCAGTTTAAGACAAACACTTTAATTTCTTATATAGATAACTACTACTAACGATCACTACAGTTCATTTGAAAGTTTATGTGATGCACATTTTTTTCCTAGAGCACTATTATTGGAGATTGAATCTATTTCTGATTAAAGCGGTAAGTTAAATTAGATTCCTAACCTCACTTCAAAGCAAAGTGGAAATATGTCAATGAGAAGCTTCACTATGACCAATTTTTAACATTATAAATTTAACTGAAAGATCTATAACTAAAAATTCGGTGTGAGTATTTAAGAATGAGTATTATGAAATGTTACTTGGTAGGTCACTATCGTTGACCGTAGCCACAGAAACCATATTAGAAGAATGCTTTTTCTTTTTACTCGTATTTATGCTGGATGAAATATTCCCGCCAAGGAACATTTTTAATATCTTCAGTTTCGTAGAAATGCAAATAAATAGATCCTCTTTTATTTGTTTTTCACGTCAGAAGTCAATGTATTATTTGTATTTCATATCTAGTGTTTCTATTAAAAATATTCGTCGCTTTTAGCACAGCTAAAATTTCTGACGTATAGGTGTTCTTTAGTACTAAAATGAAGTTGAATCCATTATAAACAAACTGGACAAATGTATTTATGAACGGCTGATACACATTTAAATTATCCAACGCAGGGTATAATAAACTGAACAGGGAAAGTAATTGCAATAATTAAAAAATTACTTAGGACAATTAGGTAACCATTCATTCTCACCTACAATGTGTAAATGTAATATGGGAGGTTGTATATTATGAATATGGCACCAAGTAAATGTGATTTAAAAAGCGCAAATATTTTAAATATTCACCAGCCTAAAAAGTTCAAAATTTTGTGAAGATTAAAGTTGTTTAATTACAACTGTGACGTTAACTTACAATATTTATTGTGAATTAAGTTTCATTTCTTCTAGTACTTCACATGCATGACCTTTTTACTTCCTAATTTTAATCTACCACCAATTTAACACCGGCCGAATAACAAACAGACAAATCTTTAAAGAAGCTTATTGAATCATTCATTTTTACAGTCACTGAGGACTTTAACAAAGCGTTGTCTGACGAAACCTCCCTTAGCACAGACAAAGATGTACGAATGTCAGCAAAAGATTCACATGCAGCTGTAGTAATAGGAAACCACTTGATGTAACACGAGATGATAATGGCTTTGTATAGTTCTCAGACACATCTGTGATATTTTTTGCGGTATAACATTTCTTTCATCTAACCGTTAATGTTTACTAACAAATAATTTTTAGAATGATGTCGTCCCAACCACTTTATTCACGTTACTTTATTTACCAAGCCCATAACCGCTGTTGGTTTTATCTAGCTTACTTTATTTCACCATATTGGCAGTAACGAAAGTTAAGTCTGACATTTTCGCATCTTAGGCTATTGAAACAGCATTTATATAATACATTTTAAAGCACAAACCTTCTTGATACACTAGCAAATTGCCAGAAACAGACCATGAACGTAAGGTAAAAGAACCACGTTTCAGAACTGAAAGTTTTTACTTTTTTGATGTAGAGTCTGGTGTGAACAATTAAAACATGATATAAAAGGGATCAGCTGAAGCCAAAGCAGACCTTTCATTTGATGAAGTGAAATGTTTGAGAGAGGAAGAGAGGTAGAGGATATTGCAATTGAGTCCAAATTTCCATTGAGGTACTTAACCAGCTATCGAAATCAGGATATCTGAAATACATATGCATTTAAGTACTGTGCAGCAATGCCAACTTGACCATAACATGCATATGAATCTATTTTAAACGCATAAACCCGGAAGTATGAAGAAAGTATAAGCTGATCGTTATAAGCAAATCGTCCTCGATGGAAAACGATTCTGTGTGTCTAATACTTCCCCGCGTTTACCCTTCTGGTGGTAATACAGACAGGTAGATTAATAGTACCAAAACGCTTGTATAGTACTGAACATTAGCTGATCCTTGGAGAGATTTCAATGCAAGGTGAAGAACATAGCTTAAACCTACAAGAGATTTTAATACAGGATAATGAACAACTTGAACATGGTGGAGACTTCAAATTCGGTCTTATCCAAATGGAAAATTCAGTGCAGGATAAAGAACATAGCTTGAATGTGGTGGAGATTTCAATGCGTGGTAAAGAACGTAGCCTTATCCAAATGGAAATTTTAACGCAGGGTAAAGAACAGAGCTTGAATGTGGTGGAGATTTCAATGCGTGGTAAAGAACGTAGCCTTATCCAAATGGAAATTTTAACGCAGGGTAAAGAACATAGCTTGAATGTGGTGGAGATTTCAATGCGGGGTAAAGAACGTAGCCTTATCCAAATGGAAATTGTAACGCAGGGTAAAGAACATAGCTTGAATGTGGTGGAGATTTCAATGCAGGGTAAAGAACGTAGCCTTATCCAAATGGAAATTGTAACGCAGGGTAAAGAACAGAGCTTGAATGTGGTGGAGATTTCAATGCGGGGTAAAGAACGTAGCCTTATCCAAATGGAAATTTTAACGCAGGGTAAAGAACAGAGCTTGAATGTGGTGGAGATTTCAATGCGGGGTAAAGCACGTAGCCTTATCCAAATGGAAATTGTAACGCAGGGTAAAGAACATAGCTTGAATGTGGTGGAGATTTCAATGCGGGGTAAAGAACGTAGCCTTATCCAAATGGAAATTTTAACGCAGGGTAAAGAACATAGCTTGAATGTGGTGGAGATTTCAATGCGGGGTAAAGAACGTAGCCTTATCCAAATGGAAATTGTAACGCAGGGTAAAGAACATAGCTTGAATGTGGTGGAGATTTCAATGAGGGGTAAAGAACGTAGCCTTATCCAAATGGAAATTTTAACGCGGGGTAAAGAACATAGCTTGAATGTGGTGGAGATTTCAATGCGGGGTAAAGAACGTAGCCTTGTCCAAATGGAAATTTTAACGCGGGGTAAAGAACAGAGCTTGAATGTGGTGGAGATTTCAATGCGGGGTAAAGCACGTAGCCTTATCCAAATGGAAATGTTAACGCAGGGTAAAGAACAGAGCATGAATGTGGTGGAGATTTCAATGCGTGGTAAAGAACGTAGCCTTATCCAAATGGAAATTTTAACGCAGGGTAAAGAACATAGCTTGAATGTGGTGGAGATTTCAATGCGGGGTAAAGCACATAGCCTTATCCAAATGGAAATTTTAACGTAGGGTAAAGAACATAGCTTGAATGTGGTGGAGATTTCAATGCGAGATAAAGCACGTAGCCTTATCCAAATGGAAATTTTAACGTAGGGTAAAGAACATAGCTTGAATGTGGTGGAGATTTCAATGCGGGGTAAAGAACGTAGCCTTATCCAAATGGAAATTTTAACGCAGGGTAAAGAACATAGCTTGAACGTGGTGGAGATTTCAATGCGGGGTAAAGCATGTAGCCTTATCCAAATGGAAATTTTAACGCAGGGTAAAGAACATAGTTTGAAACCTATTGGAGATTTTAATGCAGGGTAAAGCACGTAACTTAAATCTAATGGTAATTTCAGTGCAGGTTTAAGTTGAAAGTAACAGATAATCGTTCCACGAGGAGGCTATGATATCGAAACAATTTTATCGATAATTCGAGTTCTTCTTTACTTGTTGGCTGCAAGTAATTGCAATTGATGTTCAGTTAATATTAAAATAGTTTCAAGAACATTGTGAACTTTGTGGTCCAACGTTCTGAAGATGTATCTTTTAATAAAATTTAAACATTGACATTTCTCAATAGGATGTGTGCGGTAGTGGTGATGACGGAGCGATATAATAGTAATAATAATAATAATAATAATAATAATAATAATAATAATAATAATAATAATAATAATAATAATAGTAATAATAGTAATAATAGTAATAATAGTAATAATAGTAATAATAACAATAATAGTAATAATAGTAATAATAACAATAATAGTAATAATAATAACAATAATAGTAATAATAATAACAATAATAGTAATAATAATAATTAATAATTATAATACGTTTCTTCGAGATACAGGTCTTTGTCAGGGACTTTAAAGACATGGTAATCGCTTTTTGTTGTGGTGGATAACATCCTTGAATGAGCTAAGGCCTTGAGAATTTATTGATATGCGTTAAGAAACGTTTATGGTATGTTTGACACGTCCATCCACTTCTTGATTGAATAGTTTATTTAACTGCAACGATAAATTCCGTAAGTTACCTAGCTTGTTGCTTTTTATTTACTACCAGATTTTACCCTTTAGAGATGATACACGTCGCGCACCGTTTCTTTTTCATCTCATAAAGATGCTGTGTGCCACAATTTAAGGTTCGTACTATTGGAAACAGTAGCGGTAGCGATTTGCCTTTGGGGTTTAAAACACTATCATATCTATCATGATATTCCCCCCTTCATCGGCCACCTCCTCGTCACTGGAGCAGCAAAATTACCTCACTCCTCTACCTTACTTCTATCTCTTTTTCTCAGCCTTTTTTTATTCCCTTGCATATACAAAAAAGAAGGAGAGCGCCGAAGCTTCTTTCTCGCTACACCATATCGGCGCGGTCGAACCTTGGAGCTCCCGAGGAGGTACATGTGGCAACCATGGTTTTGCCGAGCTGGGGCGGCAGACGACATGAAATATGGCTATCGCCGCAAGGAAGGCCTCCTCACTCCTCTACCGCGGCAATAAAATAGTGCAGCAGGAGTAGCTTCAAGTCCTCCTCCCTTCTCTCATCTCATCTTTCTTCGCTGCTCCTCCTCCTTGCTTTTCCTCTGTTTCTTCTGTGGCACGGCCTTCCATCACCTCATTCCATTTATCTCTTCTCATGTTTGGCGTTATTGACAATATTAGAGCAACATGTTCAGGGAGGCATGATTTAATGAAAATATTTAAAGGCAAAGATGTTGCCGTGATACTGTTTAAAACGACAGCTGAACTATTTTCTCCTTGCTTTAATTTGTAATGCACTTATGGTATTTAAAAGAAGAAAGTTCATAGTCTCTTGAGAACAGCATGGAAGAGAGGGCCTGTTTTTGCTGTGGCGGCGGCATAACATAGACCATCTCTTTCCTTACCTAAACACCCCGCTCTCCACTTACCTCTTTCATTTCCTTCAGCGTCCAGTTTCTGAGGAACCGCTCCCCGCTATACCCCTCTAGCATATCAAAGATATGCCCAATAATATTTTAAATGACTTCTCTTTATCTTATATAGTAGCAAAATGAACTTGGCGTTAATTTTATCCCTTCAGGGCCTCTATGTTGAACTTTGATGCTTAGTGATATGTGTATAGAAATAATTATCTGGTAGTGGTTGCTGGGAATATTTCGAAAATTATTAATAATTTACTGCATTAAATAAAATGTGTAATTTCAATTTCTAACTACATGAGAGCTTTCTGAATATACTATATCCTTTTTTATTTACTCGTAGTTATCTTGTTTCATTAACCCTAGCGATACCAATTTGGGAGGGGGGGGGGTAATTTATGCCCAATTTCTGTAATTTTCTTAAATTCTGCTGTTAATTTTTTTATTAAAATCATTCGGTTAATAGTTATTGCCAATCATTGTTTGTGCTACTGAAGTGCGCAACTGTTTTAAAAGGTTTCGTTGTTGGTCTTTTTGAGAAGTAATAAAATATTTATACGTCAATCGGTATAATGTGGTTCATGTAAGTAAAAAAGAGAATAGTTAAACAATGTTAATTATGACCTTTATAATCATGATAAGATATTATGCTCAATTTTAAAATAAGTAATTTAAAAATTGCTCAGACATGTTTTTACCAGTGGTGGTCATAAAGTACCCCAACCCCACCCGTTGGTAGTAATAAGGGTTGGCATTGCTAGGGTTAATGATCTTTCATCATATTGGATAAAACGTTGTAAAGCTTGGTTAATTCACAGTTTTGTTTATACACCAATATTTTTACTAAAGAAATCGTTTCAAAGATCTAAAATCAAAATACTGAAACAATGATGTGATGCTTATAATAAAAAAAATTATGTGATAGCTCATCAAAATATTTAGCGTTATACTATGATATAACGCTGTATACATAGCGCTTGTTTTATAGATGTTTCTTCGCCACTTACTAAGATTTCCAGAAAAGTAATTCATTTTAACATACCCTTCGTCTAAGCAGCCTGTTTTTAACGCATCCTTTTATCTACGTAGTCTATATACTAAACGCAAAGAAAGGTACAAGGTTTGAATGCAAATAACCTGGTAAATAAATTCGACTGAAATGGGGTTAGAATAGATCTTAAACCATACCGTACATAAGATATACATTTTAATTAAATAAATGGAAAAGGAAATTAAAAATATGATTTATGTGGAAAGTAAACTTGATTTGAAAGACTTATGACCAGGGCCCTGATGTTAGTGACTTAAAATGTTAGAAATATGCAAGCACATTACCCAAAGAAATTAGAAAATATGACGATAAATATGACTTAAAATGTTTTGGGTGCAGTTTCGAAATCTTCAAAAATTTAATGCTATTTAAATTACATTATATTGAAAATCTACTTCAAAATTGGCACGCTAAATAATAAATAAACAATATTAATATTTATTTTACTGCATTTTGAGTATACTTAGTTGCTCAATCCAGAGCTAACGGTCAGTTCTGCTCAGAATTAACTAAATGTCACATTTTAGAAGGGTGATCAGAAAGAATAATTGCAGTAGCAAACTATATACGTTTTTAAGTTTTCAAACAGGAACGATTTTTCTATTTGCACCTAACACTGTAGGGAGAAAAAGGAATCCGAATATTACAGAATAAAATTAGAAGATGTGAAAACTCGTCTTTGGAACGACTGCAAGCACATGTGTGAAACTGGAATAGAAATATAAAAATCTAATGTGTTGCATTTACATGACTTTCTCTATTAAACATTTTTACACTCTCTTATACCTACATCTTCTTCGTGTTAGTTGAGATAAACATATGCAGAAATTATCTTATTGTTTATCTTCCTGTGGGTATAAGGAGAATATGGGAATATAGTAGACTTTGAGCGATAATCAGATCTTTTAAAGCTTTCCAGTTTCGTTCTCTTTGCACGGTTAACATATAAAAATGAATAGCGATGTCCCATTTGACAGCAGCGTAAGTTCTCCAAAACTCACACAAATAACAAAGAATATCTCAAAAACGAAAGATTTTCCATATAAAGGGTAGTTTAGGGTGAAGGAATCTTCGTGTCGGGTCCTTGAAAGACAAACGTAAATACCAACTTTGGTTTAAAACCGACTTTTCGTTTTTGAGTTATGCTGTCCACAGACTGACACACACACACGCACGCACACACACACACACACACACACACACACGGAACTTTCTAAAAATGGTTTGCTTTTTGGATTCAGGGGGCATCAAAACATATCTTTCCGGTGAAATCTCGACGTCGAAGTTTTGGATGGAATACAATACTTCCTCTCCTTTACTATACATGGTAGAGAAAGTAGAAATATGACCCAAAAAACGAAAATTTAAGAGAAAATATGATTATAATGTGAAAAATGATTAAAAAACGAAAAAAACGTTAAAAAACCCAAATATGACTGTATGACCCATGAGAATTCCTTAATTTTAATCACCATTGATAAAATCGTGTTTCGCTTGTTTTCCATGGGGAAAAAACCTGCAAACAAAAACTATGGCATGTCATAAACATCCGAGCCCTGCTTATGGCCAACCAAAGCTGATGAACTGTATTACACATTAGTAAAACAATATGAATATTAATATAGGAAGAAAAAGAAATACCCATAATGTTAATATACATATATTAATATATATAATACATACGAGAAATGTCATCGGTCTCCCTCCAGCATAGATGGAGGTTATCGGTGTTTATTCACGGTAGTGGCTCTTCACCTTCACGTGATTGAAGAATCTGTAACAAAAAACGGGAGCAGGAGATGAGGATGGAGGGAGGAAGGGAGACAGAACCCTGTTAGGAATTTCTGTCACCTTGTGCGAGAGGACGGGCTATTATTCAGGATGAAAAGAGGTTGAAGAAAGGGAGGAAAATAGGTGATTGTTAAGGAGGCTGTTACCGATAGGAGTATTGTTTCTTTTGAGGCCCTCAACAGTGTGACGATAGTGGCAGTTTTAAAGGAAGGGGTATCCCTTCCTAATATCTTTTTTATGTGTCCGGTGTTAGTGCAAAATAGGGAAGACAAAGCTGGACACCCTTAAAGTCTTCTCCTTTATAAAATGAAAGCTAAATTATTATTGACGCAAAATGAAGTGCCAAATAGATCCTTGAGTTGATCATTTCTGCGATTAAATGCACAAGGAATTAATCTGTATAGGCAGTGTATAATAAAAGGACTACTTGAACATTTTAAAATTTGTTTTTTGTACCTGTTTTGCTCTATAAAAGTCAGTCCATTTATTGAAGCAAAAATATCAGATATAAATAACTTGTGAAAATTGGATATGTACAGATTATGTATGTTCGGTTATTAAAAACAGTTATTTGCAAATGCAATAAAGTCTTTGAAAATTGCCAGTTATTATAAATTATGTGAAATACAATTATTTTTAATTCTGCCTTAATACCTTTTTATAAAAATAACCCATATAATTTTATAGGTTAGTGTATTATGACAACAAACGTTTCAAACGGTTTCTTCTTCTTCTTCTTCTTCTTCTTCTTCTTCTTCTTCTTATTATTATTATTATTATTATTATTATTATTATTATTATTATTATTATTATTATTATTATTATTATTATTATTATTATTATTATTGTTGTTGTTGTTGTTGTTGTATTCTAACCGAAGTGAGATCCTAGTCGTTAAGCTAGACTGAGGATAAGTCCTGACTGGCCAAAGGGCGTAGTACGGTGCTTTTCTATCATCTTCTGTATAACTGTGTCACCATTCTTAAACAGGGATCGAGTTCGGATTTCTCCGTTTACAGACCGCGCACTTATAACACAGGAACAGAATTTGTTTGATTGGCTAAAGTATAAACTACGCAGTTTAATGTAAAATTGTGAAGTTCCTGAAATAGAATAGGAGAGATTATCCTCTTCAATTTGAAGTGACTGGAGTAATAGCATTTTTCTTCATCGGTTTTTAAACAGTAGATTCATAAATTCAATTCTAGTACAAAGCATCGTCAAGTATTTTATTCTAATGAAAAAGAAATCATCTACGAACTGTTTATGAAGTCCTTGTAAAGCATTTCGCTCGACATTTGCAGGTGAGAAGTGAAAAAATCTAGAATACTCCTTTTATGAGCGGATTACTGCAGTACCTTGAATGGCAGATTCTGCGCATTTAGTACGCAATTAAAGTCTGGACCTCTGGCTTCAATTGGTCACAGTGTCGATGGAAAGATTGCTGTAAAAGCAGAGGTCACGAGCTCGAAATTGGTTTAGTTACTTCAGACTTTTAAGAATGAACTTTTTGAACTCCTTTGGTTCACAAGGTCATATACATTCTGCATTATTCCTAGCAGTGAGAAATACTAAATGCTATTACGCAACTGGTAATACATTTAAAGTTAATTCTTTGTTCGATTGAAAATTAACTTCAGACTGAAACACTTGTTGTTTAAAGATACTAAATATTGAGCAATGACATTTCGTTTTCTCAGGAAAGAAATAAACAATAAGAATACAATGTTTCTGAAATCATGTTGTCTTTCAGACACTAAAGACACCGATTTATGGCAATTTAAAAAGTAAAGACAAAGTAATGAATGACTGGTAACACTGCAATAATCCAACAAGAAAGAGAAGGCCCCCCCCCTATAAAAAGAAAAAGTAAGAAAGAAATAAAAACAAAAAGCAGAGAAAATTAATGAGATTGTGTGGGCATACTTCGTGAGTACCCTATCAAAGAAGCGGCAGGCTGTCGATATTCTGAGACAATTGTCTCTTACAGAATTATTATTTTTTGCACTACTTTCTTACGTTGCAGAATTTATGCAATAAAAATGCCAGGGTATGTGTACCTATACATTTACACAAAACATGAGCTTACCTAAACAACATATGGTAACCTATAGTACATATGAGAGCGTAAATGTGGGTATGAACTTGAGGTTTATAAAGAAAACCAACGTGAATAAACCCAAAGTTGCATGAAAAGTAAAACAAGTAAACATCATTACCGATGATCAATTGTGGCAAAAAGGAAAAGCCACCAATATGATCTTAGATGTTAAAGGAAACATAAAATGGAGCAAAATCAATTTTTTATAAAAATATAAAAGTAACTTTCCTTCTGTAAGTGTTAATTTATTAAGCTCCATTTTCATCCATATTAACTTGAGGAGTTGTACGTTACTCTATGATTTATACTTCAGCTATGAAAAGGCAAGGAAGTTTCCAGAGATAGGGATTTCATACTTTATAGTACAGTCATGGAAGAAACTAAGATTGTAGGTATGTACAGAAATGCCAGTGGTGATTCAAGACGCGCCTAGTGTGTTGGACAGACGATTGCATGTTGGAAATATCCATCTGTGTAAACCGCGCTGCAACACGACGTGGGACTTAGAAATACTCTGGTCTTCTAATGCTCCGAATCATTTTTCCATGGCTGTACAATTAACTGACTGGAAAAATCACATCTCTGCTTCTGTGCCTTCTTTCTTGGTTTACCTACATTTTAAAAATAGTGCGTAGCTAAAACATTTAATTTCCTAATGTCCCTTCGAGAAAGAAGAAACAACTCGCTTTACAAGTATAAATATTTTAACAATCTGTTTCTGCTTAGTCAAGATTAAAAGTTCCATCCTGTCAATATTATATCTTCCTAATTCATGGCCCATCTCAGAAGCTATTTAAGATATCAGACTGAATTGTTTACAGAACTAGACGCTTTCCTTTTACGTTCACTGATTTGGTTTTATCCAATCATTTTTTAAGGAAGATAGGATTGTTTTATTAAGTATGCCGACTCTGGAATACAATTTGCCGGTTGTCAAATCCATGTCTTCCGATCACCTTTGAACCAAGTAACAATATTTACTTTTTCTCGGAGATTACCATACCTAAATGCGTGGAAACCGAGGGTCCTGGGACCTTTGATGAGAGGAAACGAGCTAAGTTTACGTACTGCCTTCAGCAATAATAATCAGAACACCTTTCTCAAGAACTGATTAGACAATTCAAAATGCTATAATATTGCCCTTTTCTGGCATATGTAAAATATTTCGTGGTTAATGAATACTGTTGCACGATTTTTGAAAGCGTTATTCTTTGCTTTGATTAACTAATGTATTCATGACTTCCGTGTAATTGGAAAACTTGAATAGCTAAGTATAGCGGTGTTAGCACAGAGTTTATTTTCAAGTTTACATATTTTATAGAACTTAATGTTAAGCAACAGAGTAAGTCTTTCATTGCCTCCCAAAACAAATTTTGTGTTTCTGCTGAAGCTTAAACCTAATTCACTGTAACATAATACCACACATGAATTCTAAAAATATAGTCAATATAGTCAAAAAGATAAATTACATTTTTCTTCTAGAATTTAAACTTAATTTGCAAATATTTACACGTGTAAAGGACTGTCTCAAATTTTTCACGAAGAAGCTTTTTTTAAATGTTAATTTTTGTCATTGCTGCTATTGTATGAGATTGTTATTTTGAGTTTGCTAAAAATACATGTCTAAGAAATATTAGCATTCTAAAGAAGTTTCTTTGGAGTATTAGGTATACAACTTCCCTAAAATATTTCGTGTATATGTTAACACATCAGAATCTGTGCTATTTATTTTCAATGTTGTTCAAATGTCAAAGAACACAACCAGCAACCGCATCTGGTATCAACTATAAGTAAAAACGATAGACTGTGATTTGCGCAAATATTTTTATGAACTGCTTAGTTGGGTGCAAGGTAAAAATGTGTTGTACAAGCTTTCCTGGTCGAAAGGATAGCGCATGTGCGTCAGTTCTCGGCCGGATGAAGAACCTCTCCCGAAAGGTGAGCATCTCGTCTGGCGGCCAGCACTGCGTCGCCTGCTGGCAGAACTCCTCCGGCACCTACCTGCCCTCCTGTGGCCATGGAATCAACGTAATGTTTTTGTCTCTCGGATTTCATTTGAACAATGTCCACTCTTTCCCTCTATAATGTCAGAAAATTTCTTCAACCGCACTTTATTTCCGTTTGTTATGCCCCTAAGATTGCTGGGGAGAAGAATCAGATTTTACTGCTCCAAATGAGCCTCACTGGCTCGGTTTTTATTCCTCTGTCTCCTCCCTTCAACCAGTTGCTGGCCTTAAAACCCACTAAGATTGTACAGACAAGTTCATTTTCCTCTCCGCAAGTCGTAAAGTTCCCCAACTGTAATGCTTATGATTAGCGCTTCAGCAGATTATTTCCTTTTTTTGGTCCTAGAAATGATGAAATAAAAACAAAAGAAATGTAACGAATTTACAAGGTTGGCTATTGTGTTTCTCCGCACTTCAAACGTAAGCTTCTCATGAATATGGCGTCTTGGAGTCTGTGATTATGGGAATCTTGTGGCAAGTATTATTGCAGTTTCCTTGCCAGCTACCTTCTCTTTTTGAAACTTGATTATTATGCTGTTGTGGTGGAGGGTGCATTCTCTACAATGTCCGCCAGGGTTCTAATGAAGCCGAAAGTGCAAGTTCGTTAGCACGGTTTGGTTTTGTAATAAACAGTGCTACATTTTATAACTATATCATATAACGATGTAGAGTACTCATTACCAAGAAGTTATTTGTCAATGCATTTGTAATTAAGGAAAGATTAAATGACCTTACTCACTAAAGAAACATTTACGAAATTCATGGCTCATTTTCCCAGGAACTAATTAGAACATAAGACATTTTTCCCTGTTTATGCTGTAATCTACTCACTTTGTTTAATCAACCCAAATTCATTTCTTTTAAAGATGCTAGCGTTCATGACTTCTTACGTGCTATTACAGTTGAAAATTCAATATCTTAGTGATTGCTTAAAGCACGCTGTGGCTTGATTTAAAAATTAAAGTGAACCTTACTACGTTAAAGGTAGTCTTTGTGTGATCTTGGTTATGGTTTCTCTCTGGCTTAGACTTTTTTATAAACAAAATTTACTCTTCTACCTTTCTTAGGAGACATGATGCGACATATTTTGTAGTTGGAGGAAGTATTCCATCCTAAAGATTTGATGTTAAAATTATAACTAGGATTTCTTATCACAAGAGAACAAACATTGTAATTGGAACAGAAATAATTGAACAAGTGAGCTGTTTTAAACATTTAGGAAGTATAATTAATTACATACAGGCATGACATAGAAATGGAAAATAAATTAGAAAAAATGCAACATATCTGTAGAACACTCAGCAGATGTTTAAGAAATAAAAGAACAAGGGAAAAAAATTCAATAGTACAATTGCAGTATCAACGTTGATTTATGGATCAGAAACGTGGCAACAAAATTCAAGGAGAGAAAAATAGAAACAGCCGAAATAGGATTTCTCAGAAGAATTCTGGGAGTTAAGAGACCAAAAGAGAGGTGAACAGTTCAGGAACGAATTAAACATTTTCACACTGAATGATAAGATAAAGCCAAATAAACAAAATTGGTTTCAACGTGTAACAAGATTGAGAGATTTCCAAAATAAAAGGTGTTAAATGATATACTTTTAGGCCAGAGAAGTATTAGGAGACCTAAACAACGCTGGAGAGATCTTGATTGGATTGGAGGTCAACAGGACCCAGCCATGACTCTATAGATGGCGCTCAGGTACTTGCAGTTCAAACTGAATGGAGTTTCTGTATGGTTTCGTTCGTTCCAAATTATATTCATAGAACAATAGAAATAAAAACAAAATAGATTTTACAAGAAGTCACATCTATTTAACTTGGGCAATCTGTCTGACCTTTACAAAGAACAGCCACAATGATGACAAGCTGGATGACATGAAGGCGACTGGGCAATTGTATGACACACTGAATCATTTGAGTAAAAACACTGTTTATATCCATCGATATCCCTAATATAAATATATATTACGATATTGAAGTTGAAGTAACGTTAAACAAAGGTCTCCACAAATTATTGTAAATCAATTATAAAATGTTGGCGAAAGCCATCTTCGTCCCATTTTCTACTTTTTTCCCAAGAAGGGGACAGCGTTCCATTGTCCTGGACGTGGTCATGGGGTGTCGGTTGTGTTGACATTCATTTTAATGGATGATTTACATGTAGACTTACTGCACCTATATATTTGTTTACCATAGGCAAGGCACTTTTAACTTTCCCCGTTGATTGAGCACAGTACCTTCTTCATTCCATCCTGAAGAGCTACCAACAATGTCGCGATCACAGCGAATTACTTGTGCTCAGTGGCGCTATCAGTTTTTCTTAACAGAAATGCCACACCATTTACATTAATCTATGCTTAGAACAGTATTATGGTTTCGTATAAGTTGCAGGATTGAGTTGGATTGCTGACGGTGGGATTTAAAGACATTAACATTCAGTTTTGTATTTATACAGATCTTAAATTAATATTTAATTTGTGTGTTGAAATACTAAACTAAATTAAGAAATTTTAGAAAATGTGATTTGTGTATCCCACGGACTGAGTTGAGTTGTTGGTGGGATTTTGTTGGGTTGTTGACAATACATTCTACAGAATTGAGGTGGGATGTTGACAGAGCATACTACATTCTAATTTGGGTTGCTGACAGTGCTTGCTACAGATTTGTATTGAGTTGCTGACAGAGTATATTACAGCCTGACTTAGGTTATTGACATGCATGCTCGAGATTGAACTGGGTTGTTGACAGTGCATGCTACAGCCTAATTTGGGTTTTTTGACAGTGCATTACACAGTCTGAGTTGGGTTGTTGAAGTGCATGCTACCGACTGGCTTGAGTTATTCACAGTGCATGCTACAGCCTGATTTGGGTTGTTGACAGAGCATGCTGCAGACTGATTTGGGTTGTTGACAGTGCACGCTACAGACTGATTTGGGTTGTTGACAGTGCATGCTACAGACTGATTTGGGTTGTTGACAGTGCATGCTACAGACTGATTTGGGTTGTTGACAGTGCATGCTACAGACTGATTTGGGTTGACAGTGCATACTACAGCCTGAGTTAAATTTTTGACAGTACACTAGTTTGTTGACAGTGCATGCAAGGGACTGAGTTGGGTTATTGACAATCTACACAACGGAACTGAGAAGGTTTGTTCACATTTTACTCACTAGATAATGAGTTAGGATGCCTTCGAAGATTTATATTTGCAATTATTCTGTTGCAATTTATTATTACACTGTAGTAATGATAAAGATCAAGAAGCCTCCTTAAAGACCAACGAAGAAATGACTGATTAATCAAGCAAGAATGTGGTTAATTTTCTTACCATCGAGTGATAATTGATGTTGCTGTAATGCATGGAATTACTGTTGCGTTGTTGCATTATGTTTTATTCTCCACTATGTCCTTCACAGTGCTGTGCCTTCCACCTATGTAATCGGAATTATTACAGCTTTCTGCAGTAATTGTTTTCTAGAAATGTGTGTGGATAATAGTATCGAACACATTGGTAAAGCATTTTAAATATTTATCCTATCGAAATAATCTAAACAACAAAAGTTGTTAGAAGCATTACGCTTATATTTTTTCATATAATACTCTACAAAAATTGAATAAAGAAGCGAAACATTTGGCGCTCAAGTTGAACTCCTTTGGAGAAAGTTATAAAAATTGCATTATCCAAATTATTAAACTTGTCCACTGTTACATCGCTGCTGTATACAAAACAAGTACACAAAATAATTTTAAAACATGGAATAATTACTCATTTAAAATAGAAGATTATTCTTTCTATTATCAGATTTTGTTGTCAGAACATAGCTATCAAACAAAGTGGGTAATGTACTACATCCGTTCTTTAACAGATTATTTATAAACTGGAATTTTTGTCCAAAGATAGAAAATAAAGGTTAATTATTTTTCAGTTTTTGACAAAATGAAACTAAACCATAAAACTACTAAGGAACTACTTTAATGGAAGTTCTGGTAAAGTCTACCTTGATATATGCATCTAAATACCCATCTAAATTTAAGAAGTGTATTGACTTTCTTTATTCATTCTTTTACTTTCGATTCAGTTTCTTGTTAATCAAGATAAACTTTCATTACAATTTACCATTTTGTTGTAGGTATAAGAAGATACAGTAAGCTAAAGCGATAGTCAGTTTTTGTAACGCGGATCGCTATGTGATTGCTTTAAAATTTTGCGAATTTTGTGAATACCTTTATGCCACATTCTTAAATAAAGACACACATACATAGTATAAGATCGAAAGGTCGTAAGGTGTGATACCGGTACATAAATGTGTGGAAAGCATAGGTTTGAGATACTAGAGTTGAGCTGGAATGGAAGTCCCCGCACACATCGAGTTCCTCTGATTCATGTTTCCAGTGGCTGCACTGGAATGTTAGGTCAGCGTATTCCATACGTGACTAGAGTTGTTACCCAGTTGAAGCCTGGAGTAGCATAGTCTTAGATGTGATGAATTATAGATATTTCTGCTATTGTTTCCCTTTGGGACTCACTTGGTTACCCTTGAGAATTTAAAAGTCTAGTGTTACGTTTATTTGTTTTTAATTAATTTATTTTTTGAATATTAATGCTCTTTAACCTCGTAGGTCATATAGGACAACGAATGCAATGGCTGAAACTATACTGAAATGAGCCCAAGGTCTACAGACCTTAGTTCTTTCATGTAAAAGAAAAATGCTTATGCGGATTACTAAAGCCAACTGATATTCGAATTCGGAACCTCATGATGTGATGCAGACACACCACAAAAGAGGGCCTACGTTTATTGTTATGCAAAATCTCCAAATCTCTGTACCTATCGTTGAGGTTTTAACAAAATACAACTCTGTTTTATTAGAAAGGAATTAGGTCTATCCTCCTCAAATAGAACATTAATATTTCTGGTGCTCTGTTCGAAGTCTGTCGTTCATTTAAACGTGTTATTACCAAGTACAGGAATTCTTAAGCAGTTGGCCTCAACGTATCTATCTGCACTAAACCATTACTACTGCAAAGAATTCTCTAATGAGAATAATTTGACTGTAGAAAAGAAATGCCGAGGCTACTACCAGACAGGTAAAAGGCGGTCTTGTACAGTTTTCAAAGATAAAAGCATATAGGAGGGATGGGGGTTTAATTGCGACCTCTCTATTTTGGCTCAACCTTCCGTTGCTTGGAAATTCCTATGCCTAGTTAATACTGATTCATAAACATTTAAATTAATTTAATTGTAATTTGCTTCCTGCCCTATGTATTATGTCATTCCAACCACCAAATTTATGTTGGGTTTCCTTGGAAACGAATTCTTGTGTTGCAAAAGTTTTATTTTGTGTAAATACTCGTACTCGTAGACGTAAAAAATGCGCAATCATGCAAAATGGCACTTCTGTACCTGTAACAGTTTTGCATTCAACGAATTTATACATATAATATTCTATACGTTTGATATGGCTATGTATACCACGCATCAACGTAATACCAGTGTAAATCCGTAAGTGCTTGCCAGTACACGTAAGCAGGGCTATCAAAGATAAAAGTCAGCTGAATGGTGTTGTACACAAGTACTTCACATTAAAACATTCCTCGAAAATGAGAGCATTGCAAATAATACAACTAAAATAGACATTTAACTTTGAAATGCCTATTCTTTATCGTCACCTTTCGCTTCTGGAACGCAGATCATTGTTTTAACGTGAGATAAGTGGAGATAATCGTTTTAAGCACCACAGAGTGTTATTATGGTTATTTCTTTGGCGATACTGGTGCCTTTCATAAGGCGAAGGGGCCTTTCACTTGAGTTTATCTTCAGGTGGCTATTATAATCGTATGTTAGCTAAGATCAGGTTATTAACAACCCAAATGGCGATATCGACGGCTCAGAAAAACTCTGATGGTGGGGTCTGTTTATTCACTGGTGAATTATACTTTCGTGTTATTTAAATATTTATAATTAAGAGAATAATTATTAGATTCTTCCATTCTGTGATGAATGATTGTAACGTTTACTAGAATACTTTATACGTACTTGTATTGAAATAGTTATTGATTCCAAAAGTGTACCAGTTTAATGACAGCAGGTATAGCCTCCCCAGTTATCGTGATTCCTACTTTAATTGGCTCTAGGATTAAAGTTATTTTACTTATGCTTTTATTAAGAACGTTTACATCAATTATGCTGAATATTCAATTCTAAAAATTGAGCTGTTATCCAGACATTTTTGACTTTGTTGAAGATGCATGCTTCTTTGCGAAACGTGTCTGAATTCAGAGTGGACACGAGTATATACTTGATAATGTTCATAACTACGGTGGCTGACAAATATTTTTGGTACAGCTGAGATATATGCATTTTTGCCATTGTCCGGTTCAAAACTTATAGAATCCAAATTGAAATACCTTGAAACAATGAATTAAACTGTGCTGTTGAAAGTTTGTAGAAGCTCGTGAAAGAATCGCACTATTAATAAATTATTTAGTGCAAGTACCACAGTTTCATTGAGAACCTCTGTCTTAGTAATCTGCATTTGCTACGTTTTGTAAATCAGTTTTTGGATTCGGGTTCCTCTTATCAAACTAAAGGACAGAACGATTCAATGAAACCCAGTTTTTATAGTTGTGTTATACGGTTGATCATAATTAGATCATTTAGGCACGCAACGTAGCAAATGTATGAGATTAATGCAAATATTGTCATCCTATGTAGCACAAAAATATTCCATTTCAATATTATATCCCATAAATGACCTCCGTTTGTATGAGCCTACAATTCTTGACGATGAGTTTTATCTGTTGGAACAATTCAACCATATATCATTAGCTTATAAGCTAAAAGCCTTACAATGTCCCCATTTTTCGAAATTTCTTAATTTCTGAAGTCAACGCTCAGTTACCATGACAATTCTTACGGTGTGTGCTGTCGCACGGTCCCTCTGGGCCAGTTTGGCCACTTGAATGCAAAATTTTGTTAGTTCTGCGACAGAAAATTCTCAATTATGAAGATATACCTGGCTGCAGCCATTGGTACAATTCATCTTTCCTATAAAAATAGTAACTTTATGAAGGCACAGTCATCTGTGTTGATGTCTTTCATTTGGCTATCGGAGATTTTATGCTCACCAGCCATTATTTTTTTGTGCATTAACAACGCTGAAGTCATTTTAGTCAGAAATCCAAAGTTTGTTTTCAAATTGGTCATATGCTTCTGCCTACAGGACATGACTAACGAACTATAATATTTGAGTAAGTCATTGATAATTCTGTATCTGATGAACTTCTGGAAATCTGGAAAACAACGATCCTATACTTACCCATATGCATAAGTTGATGGTAATGAATCTTGGTGACCAAACTCATAGCAATCGAAATGATATTCTTATAGCAGCTAGTCTATACTTGTATTTTTAGTTGTGCAGCTGTAGTATACAACTTCTCAAAATGTATAACAATGAAATGAAGTGGGTGAGTACTTGATACCAATTCAGTGCTTTTCTAGTTCCCATTTACAAAAGATATGGCATAGTTTTATTTCATTAATTGCATTGTAGTTAAACTATTCCAAAAAGAATAACCTACTGCATTATTTATGTAATAAAATGCAAAAGTCCTTGTATGTAACTAATTTTGCATACGTGAGCTTTTTTTAAATTTGGTTTGGGTTTTTACAAGCTGCGTTTTGCGCTGTGGGTATATCACAGGATATCTAATGTCTGAAATACCGTGCATTCATGCACATATTTATGAAAGTAGTTTCATTATGTCTTGAAGATTTCATTTATAACTGTATTGTACGTGGTGATAAAAGCGCTTTCCGTAACACTATGTTGGGGTTCTTCAAATGGACTGGTCTGTTCCTGACTTGCAGCTTGCAGTGGTTGTCTGTCATCTCGGTGAGGTTGCTTTTTCAATTCTGTGTAAATAGTTTTAAAATTTGCCATTCATTGTGTGAATATGAATGTCGGTTTTAGGGTTGTTTCTTGCCTGTTATGGACGTTATGTGGTGGCCTTTGTTGAGGATACATACATTGCATTCCAGATATTTGTGTAATATTAATGAAGACTTTATTTGCAAAATGAGAGAGATATTCTGGCATATGCTATCATTCTTTGAGATTTGAAGTCTATTTTTGCGAGGAATTCTGCGCTATCGTTCCCTGATTCAGTAAAATTTGACTTGGTTGATATGTATCTTGGAAATATGCTCTGATCTGAAGAAAGCAGGATGATTGATACAAGAAGCATAAAGCAATGGCAACTGGAGTGATTGAAATATTATAATGGAAGAAGAACCGAAGGTTCCATATTAACATGGAAGGGTCATACTTCGCAAGTTCTAAGTGTGACGTCTTCCCACGCATATTCCTTTTGATCGTAAATGGAGAAAATGAGACGGGGAAAAATACACAGGCAAAGAGAAAATGACAGGAAAGAAAGAGCAGCGTATTTGTTTTAGTGACCAGTTTTATCTTTCGCTATATTCATAAATGAAGATGACCGGTGGTAGTGGCAGCGGCGGCATGAGAAAAATAGCACGAACGAAACCTGGCAGTAAAATGTAATATATTGACCATCCACTAGTATATTAAGCTGTCACCAGATCTGTGCGCAAAGAAAAGAGGAATGAAGCTTGCAAACGGTAAGAATTTCTAAAGACACTGTTACATGCAAAGACACATTGCAACGAAGTATGCTGTCTCGATGCAGCCGGGTCAGAAGGGCACAAATAAATAGCTAAGGAAGAAAAATAACGCGCACGTGTTTGCACCTTAACTCTTGCAAATCGATACCTCTAATTCCTTTTTATTATTGAAACAAAATTATTTTCTCTGACTGTTCAAAGTAATAAAATAGAGATGCTTATCTGAAACAAAGGAACTTAAAAGAACCTGATGTGTTGCACTCACATGACTTTTTAAAACACTAATTCCTCTATCTTCTTCATGTTAATCAAGATAAACATTATAGAAATTACCTTATTAATAATTTTCTTATAGGTACAAGGGGAATGTGGGAATACAGTAGGCTTTGAACGATAGTCAAATATTTTAAAGCTGGTTGCAAGAGTTGGTCGGACGTTTAGACTCTTTCTCTTTCATATTCTGTGGCATACAAAGATGATCTAAAGTACTGTATTTAAGTACTAATGAATATTGTTCGTTTTCCCTGCAAGTATGTAAGGGATATTATGCACATAATTCTTCAATTTTATAAGAAGTATGAGATTGTTTGACTTTAAACTTTTATTACATAAAGAATAGCTATTAAATAACCTCATTTTGTTTTGTCAGTTGGGCACACCAGCAATTGGGCACAATGCAAAGGCAGTCACAATTGGGCACATGGATCAAGCAACCAGCAAAACTGGTTTCAGGCACCGAGATTAAGGACGTCGGAGGGTTAATTGCGCACGGTCATGTTTATTATTTTGTTCAAAAAAGATTTAGAAATATTGCTAGCGAATTGCACGAATTTAAAGTAGGTACATTGTTTCCGGAATACGCCACTTGGAGATTATTTCTTATCGCAGTCCAACATTTAAAAATGATTATTATCATTATCAATATTATTATTATTATTATTATTATTATTATTATTATTATTATTATTATTATTATTATTATTATTATTATTATTATTATTATTATTATTATTATTATTATTATTATTATTACTACTACTACTACTTCTGCTACCACTTCTACTATTATTACTACCACCACTACGACTACTACTACCATCTCTACTACTACTATATTCCATTCTGTGAGAAAAATTCTTTGAGTTCGTTTTTTTCTTCTTAATGATCAGCCTTTCATTTATTTACAAGCTCATTCAGCAAGAATTCATCATTTTTCTTCATTACATATGTTTATTCTGATGCAAATGTTTTTCTTCAAAAGAGAATTTGCCATTTAATTAAATTTGTGCAACACATCAGATTTTACGTATTTGGATGCTAGAATTGCATAAAATGTTGCATGAACCTGTATAATTATAGGATATGTCATGTACTAGTATATCATTGTACTTCACTGTATAACATTAACAGTAAAAATATACTCTTGTCACAATCACACAGAATATACACTAGTTACATAAATAACTATTTCTTGCATGTTGTTTGAGTTTAAATTCTGTTTTGGGAAGGGTAACATGTGCTGAAATATTTTCACTGTGGTAATTTCCCTCCTCATATTGAATCCACAAATGTATAATTAAAGTAAACAAGTGTTCGCTCTTACTTGTCTGTTTTACTTGGAGATATTAAAAGGACACGAAAAGGGACAGACAGCGAAGGTGTTGGCAGAGATCGCTTCCCACCCCGCTCAATCATCGCGAATGAAGTGTGCAGACTCATTCCTCTGTAAAGAGAAATCCCACTAGGAGGAAAGAAGAAACCTCGCTCCCCACCCTTTTTATAATATAGAAATACAAGCTAAGGAACATACAAATACAATCGAGAAACAGATCTTGCTGTTTCTAAGGCGGTCGGTCTTTTTTGGCGAACTTTTTGCTGTCTCTACTCCGATATGAAGAGACAATAGTTAAAATGTTTCCCTCGTCATGCACGGCAGGGAGCAGGCACGACATCTATCTGAAACACCTCCTACAAACAGCGCTCCCCCCCTCCCAAGGACGCGCCTACGGATGATGCAGCACTGATATTCAGGTCCATCGGCTCTTCATAAAATATTCTTCGCCTTATGATGAAGTATATACTGCGGAAGGAAAAATAGCTAGGTCGTTAAGCACCATGAGATCACTTTCAGGGATCCCGGAGAAAATAACATCCCAGCGAATGTCAAGAGAATGGACTAATTTATTTATTTGCTAGAGGAATATCATATAATAAGTGGGAAAAATATCGTACGCAAGTGGAGGGTGCCAGATTTCTCACAAGCGTATACAGGATGTCCAGAGTTAGACCGGTCTAACTTTGGGACAGCCTATATATAATTATCAAATAACCAATAACGCATAACTTAACTTTAATTACAGTGACAAATTACACAAATGTTAGGAACTGATGCTGAAGTGTGAAATTCTGTACTAATGGAATACTTATATTAACCATCAATAAAGAAAATAAAACTAATACAATCCTTGAGAGGTAGAATTGGAACTGAAAAATTCAATACCACAGCTGAACCACAGAGTCTCCGCTTACCAGGTGGGTGCTCTAACCAACAGTATGTTTTTTGGCATAAGCAAATAAAGATTAATAATACAATTAGTTTAAGGTATGCACAAGTTTTCGCACATGAGCATCTTATTCCTTTTTTTCTTTGGTTTTTTTTCTCGATTATTTGGTTATAACCTCCTTTAACCTCTGCACCTTTGTCTTGAGAAATAATTTACTGTGATAACGTTGAATTGTGTATTCGGCTCATTTCCTTGAAGCTTTTTAGTAAGACCAAGGAAATGATGATCAGATACTTTTTGAAGCCGGAACAGGCATTTGTGCCTAATCCTTGAACTGCAGAAGAAGAAGAAGAAGAAGAAGAAGAAGAAGAACGCTGAATTGTAGGTTTGTCAAAGTTGTTTCCTTGTTTTTTATTTCTCATTTACTTTTATCTTGTTACTTCGTAGTAAAACACACATTCACACTTGCAGACTTAGTTGGCTATAAGAAATGGTTCTGGTTAAAGAAACGTTCCTCCACCCCAACCATCGAACCCAGGACCTCTGGATTGAGAAGCCAAAGATCTGACCACTCAACCACTGAGGCTGTCAAATGTTGAAAACTCTTGATAATGGATTAAAGTGGATTTTGATTTTAAAATAGTGTAGCACTGCCAATCTGCATATATTTTTATTATTACAGTTTATAATCTTGTACGAAGGTTCTTATGACTGAAGGCTGCAGTCGTTAAACATTTAGAGACAGCTACAAGAATTCAGATGGTTAAGTTTGGTATTTCTGACTATACAAAGGAAATGTATGGTTTTTGTGCCTGTTATTTACTAGATATAATAAATTTAATGTATTCTGAGTACATTAAATGCGAAGAATAGAAGTTCTGTTGGGTAATCAAAAGTTGTTTAATGTATGTTTTTGAGGTTTAAGCGCTTTGAGATAGAGGGGGGGGGGGAGGGGTAGAAAGAAAGAATATCAATTACAAAAGGAAGAGTTGGATAAGCTGTGCATTTTGTATTGAATCGACTACCCCTTAATGTGAGGTGCAAATGCATTCTTTATTATTTTTTACAGTATGGCTCTTAAAAGCCTTATTTACAGTGAGATGTATAACAGTACGTCGAAAATAAAGAAATATTTCCATTAAAATCTGATTTGGAATCTCAAAATTTGCAATTCCGGTAAAATCTCGTTATCAAGTGTTTGGGGGGGGGGGGGGGGGGAGTAGAATGCTTCCACAAAAACCAGTCAGATTAAAATTTGTCTTTAAATGTTTCCGGATAAAATCAGCAAAAAATCGTTGTTGGTTCTCCTTTATAAATTATTTTAAGACTTCTGTTCACCAATATCGAATGCATACTTTTTAGCATCCTTATTAGAAATAGATGTGCGCAATAACTTGTTAGGACATGATGATGAATGACACCAAATGCGTTACACTCAGCATAACCTTCGACGACGGGCACTGAAAAACTACGGTGCAGACTGAGAGATCATTTGAAGACGTAACAAATGAAGACTGTATCCCTGCAAACAAAAGAGGTAGAGCCTGGCCTAATTCTAGATCAGTAAACCCGTGCTGAGACAGACCCGGGAGGAAAAATTAGTACACGAGTGGTGCAGTTTATGCTACATTCGAAAGGGCCGTATTTCCCAGCAGGGAGGAAGTTAACCGGTAACTAAAGAGCCGGCCGCCACTTCTTCAGAAAGAGCGTGCGAGGAGATGAAGAAAAAAAGAAGAGAGGGGGACTTGATGGAGGAGGAGAACCCCAGTTAAAAACTCTTAATTCATTGTAGATCGTTCAACCCTGGCTTTCTATGAAAAACGACATTTGTGTACGAACTACTTCAAGCACTAGCAGCTTCAGTCAGTATTAACGCACTCTCAATGCTAGAAGCGTTTATGTCCTCAAATATCTGCTTACATCATTGACGCTACGTTTGTTGTTTTAAGTACCTCCGTAGTAGAAAACAATATCTGGAAAACACCAGTGGTAGCGTTTGTTTGGTGTTGTTAATATTTATCTAACCTAGAAACTGGTTAGCAATATTTAAAATGGTTTATTACAACAGATGCTGACAGCTGTTGCAGATTTGCAAATACTCCAGAAGCCTTCATGAACGAATACCGCAGTGTAGACATTCTGGCAGATAACTCAAAACCAAATAAGTAAAAGCAACAGAAAACTAAATATACGGATGTGAAACGAAGTTTTATACACAAAAGCAGGATGAAAAATTAAATTAATAGCAATCCACCTACAAAATTGCCACAAATATCAACAAAACAACCTCTTGAATATTTTGTGCACTTTTTACTGATATTGACTCTTGATTAGATTAATGAACTATCTTACAGGAAGTTAGTATTGCTCTAAAAAGGCGTTTTGAGCCCTTGCAGGCTATACGATCTCGGCTATTTTAATTTTAGTATCCTTTGGAAATATTATGTATCAATAATAATTTCAACATAAAGTTTGAACACCCCATAACACTCCATAAAAGCTGGAAAAAGCGTTTATGTGTGTATATCTGTGAACTTTTCGAGAAAATCACAAGAGCAACACTTACTTGAATCATTTCAATTTACCTTTATCTTTCTAAAATATAGGATGTAGCGATTTTCATTATTTAGTATATCTTGAATCTTCTGCAAACACCTGTGAGTTCTCTTCATTGGAATATAATTTTTATAATGTTGTACTATTCTTAAGCTTAAGAAATAGGTAGAAACCTACACCACAAAACTACAGTAAAAACACACAAAATGTTTCGATTTGTTCGCAATATTAACTATGTATATGACATATACATTGTTATTGATTATACTTTTTGGTACTTTTACGCCTTATAAAGTGCTAAGCTACCATTAATTTGTTTCTCATAATAGTAGTAAAGGGAATTTCAAAGCCAGCTGCCTACTTTTTAAAGAGCCTCATGTATGCCTTTGTGACCTACAAGGAATGTATATCGTTCTGGATGGCTCAGTTGGTTGACCTCAAGGTAGCAAGTTCAAACTCAGGCCAGACCGGGTGTTCTCAAGTGTGCTTAATAGCGACAGCCCCGTGTCAGTAGATTTGCTGGCATGTAAAAGAACTCTTGTAGTAGGACATTTTGGCACCAATTTCTGATATTATTCTAGCAATTGGCAGCGTCGTTAATTATTTTTTACATCGCAATGGTTAATGAAGTCATTTCTATAAAGCTTATCTAGGTTAACCAAAAGTAGATAAAAATAGCTTTTGTAAGATAGTTTGGAGAAGAGTTGTACAAGATATACTTAGTATACAAATATCAATAGCAATTTAGTCGATAGGTGCACTCTGCACGCGATGCACACGCCAAAACTGATATAATTTTGAGCTAAATTTCAAATATCACTTGAAAAGTGTATCACTATGGCTTAAGGAGATTTCAAACTCATTTTAAGATGATATAACCTAATGGTGACTTATAGTGCCTTCACTTAAGCCACACTCACTCACTGACTCACTCACTCCCCCACTCATTCACCTACCCAATCACTCACTCCCCCACCCACCCACTCACCCACTCATTCATTCACTCATCCATTCACTCGCTCACTCACACACTTAGTTTAACCAAATATTCAGCCAATCAAAGGTAATCGATAACTGTTCTTTCACACAAACAGTGTGTACAATAAAGTTGGAGAGACAGACTTAGACTGAGAAATGCAATGAATTGAACCACGGATCCTCCGTTCTATGGCCAGATCCAAGTTGAAGTTGCTGAAGGTTTTCTCGTTTGTACTACTTCAAACAAAATGCATGCAACATCTTGTCCTAACATTTGACCGAATTATACTCGCATTAATAAATTTCATTTTAAATGACTATTAGAAAGTGGGTGTGCTAAGGCGCACAGTTTTCTTTGTGGTTTGTGTCAAACAGGTGCCGCTCCGCCACCGTCCTTGATTGTGTTTTTAATCTTCATTATTCGACTGGATGCGTCTTTAGCTGCCCACAGGCGCTGGTGCTTTTCATCTCAATCTATTCTGTGTACATCAAACCCTGAAATTATCCCCAACCTGAATGATCCCAAGGGGACAGGTACTATATCTACCGATACATTATGGAAAATTGATGGCTTTCTCGCGTCGCTGTTCTGACTGAACAGATAAGATTCATAACCTGCTCGGTCGGCCAAATATTTCTCATCCTGATTGAAATACTCATCGCACTATTTGATTTTCATGAGACACTCATTAGAATAATCGTGCTGTCTACTTTGTTTCTACTTCATTTTATGGCACACTTTTTCTTGATAGGTCAACTAAAGTATCTTGGATTTCCTTGTAACAGAGTTAAGAAATTTGGTGGTACATGGGCGGTTACAATGTAATAACTGCTATTGACAGAAAATAGGTATCAAGGTCGATTGTAAAATTTTTAGTTCAATGCTGTACTTCCTCTAATTTATAAGCAGACACCATCAAAATGCAGTAGTTGGCTTTACAAAAACCAAGTTAGTAAGAGAAAAACAATATTTCTATAGTTTACTCAGTCCTATAAATTTCCTATACTAAGCCTTTATCGGTCGTTTATTGTTACTCCTGGTACAGACATCACGGGAGTGAAGCCTACTTTATTTCAAAATATGCACAAGAATACACATTTTATCATTAATACCAACTTAATTAGCTCATATTAACTATAACACTTTCGTATCTGTCTTTAGATTTTTCATATGACAGAAGTGAAACCATTTTCGCTCTTTTTTAGATTTCAGAATCAGTGCACTCGTTAAAGTTAGCCGCCATGATTACTCTGGGTAATTATTGATTTGAGCACGGCCTACCCTGTTTATCTCACGGAATGTGTAGTAAGATTCAGTGACTCTCTGTATAATATCTTCGATCGTCATTACAACGAAAGTTGGATTGATTCCAGTGCTTTATTATTTAAATTACAACGTAGCAGTTTTGATATATTTTATATCTGTATTAATCAAAATATTGTTCAGTTTAAGCTAGCGGCCTAGGCCTTAAACTACGTAACGTGGGAAGGCAGGTTAAGTTGGTAGCTGTGAATACCTGTAAGCTCATGAAATTTTACTATTTAACAAAAATTAAGTTTTCAGCATCGTTCATAAGGTCCGATTCTGTGGTGTCGGAATACCGTTCTGCCTCGCATTAAACAAGTACAGAGTTCGAATCTCGGTTAGAGTGCGTTATCAGGATAAAGTTTGTTTGCTTTTCTTCCGGGCTCATTTGAGCATCTTTTTACCAATTTAGTTCATTGATCATCCGATATGAGCTACCATTTTAAAGGAATTCAACTTTAAAAATGCTCTTGTTCAGGCTGACATTCTTAAATCTGGTACTATAATTTGTAAATATATGTTTATTGAAGTTTGTTGTATTCAAAACAAAACAGAAAAACTTGATGAAAAGGTAATTTTGGAAAGAAAATTATAGTTTGTCTCATTGTGAAATATATGTTCTTTTAAAATGTGTTTATAAATATCCTTAAATAGAACAAAATCAAGGTGATGGCTCATATAATTTTTAAGATAATAGCTGAAAAACATTGAACATTTCACACCCCCTACAATCTCACCTTAAGATATATGTATGAATAAATGAACTTAATTGATTTATAAATTAATTTCATAAGCAATCTTTATAATACACATGATATAAAAATTCAGTAATACATAATTTTCACCATAATAACTATCTGCTTATAATGCAAACATTACGTTAAGTAATTTAACACTTGAAAACCAGTGACAATAACTTAAGCTTAAAGGAGTGTGGTTTTAGAAAAAAACAGTTGCCATTTCCTCATCAGCATCATTTGATGGCACGCTTACTCATTTGCCCCACAACCAATAAGAGCAGACAAGTCATATTTAAATTATTGTTACGTAGAATACATTTGCATGAATAGCTGACCATGGTGCACGCTGATTATAAAAAGGAACAAAATATCAATGGAAGGTCCGCATTCTGAAGCAAGCGACCCGGTCGTGCAACTTAATTTCATTCCCAGACATCCCCCTCCCCTTCAACTGACATTCTGCAGTCCCGTAGCACATTTTTGAATAATCTATAGCTGCCGCATGTAAAGTTAACAAATAGTTTGCAGTAAAACAATGGGATAAACAGCGGATAGTCAAAAAGTCACTCATTAATTCCTTGATGCAGACGATCGAAATGGCAACAAAGACGCACCACGGTGTCTGTGAAACCAAAAAGAAAGAGCAGAAAAAAGATAGTAGTATACAGGGCGTTTGATTAACCTTCTGAAAAGCTGAGGTTGATAGAGGTAGTACAAATTAAAGCTTTGCTTATATATTTCCAGAACAAAGAGCTGCAGTAAGCAAAATAAGAATTAAATTCTGATGATATGGAACTTCTAGCAGACATATCTGATGTGTTGCACTCACATGACTTTCTCTACTCTTCTACTGTTATTACAAACTCTTGCTCATTCTTCATGTTAGTTGAGATAAACATTTGCAGAAACTATCTTATTGTATAGTTCCTTGTAGGTTCAAGGGTAATATAGGAATACAGTAGGCTTTGAGCGATAGTGAAATCTTTTAAAGCTGGTCGCTGTATGAAGGCTTTGAAATTCCTTTCTCTTTGCACGGCCATGAGATAAAAAGTGAGTAAGGACTTTCTATTTTAGAAAAGTTTAAGTATTGCAAAACTCACACAAAGAACTAGGGATATCTCCGGAATGGCTCACTCATGAAAAAGAAATACATTTAGACATAACTTGTGTGTTTTAACAAGATCTACATTTTTTGATAGTAAGATTTGGTTCATGTCCTATGGTTTAACAGTTATGCAGAAGTCATCAAAAGTAAACAGGACTACATGGGCTATAACCAGAAAAATAACAATATACATTTCATTTGTCATAAAAGTATATTTAGAGCCATTTTTGAGAAAAATCAAAATTATCCATGCAAAGGGTAATTTGGGGTGGAGGAATTTTCTTCAGAATAAGTGGCTAATATTTTCCAAAAGAAGAGGAAATCCAGAAGATGATAACCGAGGGGGCAGATTTTAAATGGGGGGGGGGGGAGACTTAGATTCACTGATTGATTTAGTTACAGAGTGTTTTACGAAGCTAAAGGAATGACGTCACAGAGCCTATAAAGGTTATTATTGGAATAGCTGAACTATTTTTGCGAAATTTTGCTCCTGACCTCAATTACATGTCTATATAGGTTTTTCATCTTTAATTTTTCCTGTTGGAGTAATTTAATTAACTAACAGGAAAAAATGCTTTTTATCTTACTCTTGATTTTTTTACGATATGCACTTGGTTTAAGTGCAGTGTTCTTCAAATAATGGTATAATGTTTATTTATTTCACTCAGAACTTAACAAATATATGAGACTTGTTTCTTCTTTAGCCAGTTTTTATTCTTTTAACAGTTTTTTATGTCTTTGTGAATGTCTTTTTCTGTTGTTTTTTTTTTTCGGAAAATATTGAGGAAGGTTAAATGAAATTTCAGTAAAATAACTAAAATAGCTTAATGTAATTGTGAGCTTATTATTTGGTTGCTAATATGGTTGATTTTTTAAATTGAATCGCGAATGCATTTTGATAAAATGTTTTAATACCTAAAATAGCTTAATGTAATTGTGAGCTTATTATTTGGTTGCTAATATGGTTGATTTTTTAAATTGAATCGCGAATGCATTTTGATAAAATGTTTTATTTAAGATATAAAGTAAATAAAATAAATGACATAGTATAAACTGTATCAGTGAACTTAGAAATTGCCTTTTTGTATTGTATATTAATTATGTGCGTCTAATATTTTAAATTCTTTCTGAGATTATTTCAAGAAGGTAGTAAGTATGAAATTTACAGGGAAGGGTTTATAATCTCCCCTTAATCTGCACCATCATAATTGTAACATTTAAAATGAATGTGTACTAAGATCTATCTAACCTTGCACAATCTAATAAGAGCATTTTATTGCTATGTTTTGCACGCCTGTAAGTATATTGTTTCCGGACGAAGTATCCGAGTACGCCAAAAGCGTTCTTTGAGCACACTTGCTGTGAAAAACAATTGCTGTTGAGAACAAATCCTAAGAACCGGTCGCCCTCTTCAACCTGTGGTGGGGAACAACATACCAGCACAGCAGGGGTACTCTGTTTAACAATAGCCAAACCCCCTCCCTTAGCCGACAAGTGGTTCGGGGGTAGCTCTCAGTTTGGGGAGCGCATTCAGGTGATTAATAGCAAACAACGTCGCAAACAGAGTTATTAAGAGGAACACTGCAGATGTTTGTCACTTGTTTACGCACTTCCAGATGCTCACGTGTTTCTCGCTGAGCTGATGTACGACTCATATACCAGCACTTTACGACAGTGGAACATCGGAAACCTTTCTTCTTCCTTGTAGGAGTATGGTTTTTCATATAGCTGACATCCTTATACATGGGCAGATCGATTTAAATTATTAGAGGCTTAGCACAGCATTAACTCTGACTACTATTATATTATGGCGGGAATAATCTTGAATGGATGTAATAACAGCTGTATACTTAATTCTGTTATAAAATAATTGTCTCGTCCTTGGAACTAAATTAAACTCAAAAGGATTAGGAATTAAGCTCTTTAGCTTTATACTTATCTAAATTTGTGCCGAAAGGAAGTGAGAAACTAATTATTTCCTTGCCTTGAACCAGTGAAAGTATCCTGATAGAATCTACATTTAACTCCTGGGGTGAATTGACTTGCAATCCACTCTCCTCGCCGCCAACCCCAGCGTAACATGGAAGCTCTGTAGAATGCGAAAGAGACTGCATAAAATGCAGGGAGAAAAGAATGGAGTTAGCTGGTTTTTTTATCATCAGGCCTGTTTACTGATAATATTTAGAAATATAAATTTTTGATAGCACATTTTAAAAATTCGCACAGCGGCTTAACGACTGAGTTTTCTGCTGAAGCAGCTCTCAGTTACGAGGAACTCAGCGTGGTGTCTTATTGTTATATAGCTTTTATGCAACATTATGAACAGTTTTAAAAACATGTCTAACAAGATCTGTTTATAGCATCATAATAATTATGCAGTAACGAAACGCAAAGTTTACTTATGTATAGGTATATAGTGTTTCGTGATCAGTGAAATAATAATAATAATAATAATAATAATAATAATAATAATAATAATAATAATAATAATGATAATAATGATAATAATGATAATAATGATAATGATAATGATAATGATAATGATAATGATAATAATTAATAATAGTAATGATCATAGTAATAGTAATAATAATACTAATAGTAATGATAATAATGAACAATAGTTATTAATGTCAAATACTTCAATTCTTTTTACTTGAAATAACTACAGACTTTCTCAATAAAGCCAACATACACAAGAAGTAAACTTTTAAAAGGTGAATGAACGAAATGGGCATATAAAGCAAGTAGTAGTACGAAATATTAACTAAAAGTAAAAGATAACTATTAAGTGAGCAGAAAAGTTGGCATAATCGTAAGTTAATAACGAAAATATGCGCTAAGAATGAAACAAATGTATCAAAATAGTAGAGAAGATGGTAAAAATATTTGTTTGTATACAGTTGGGGAGGTTTCAATGAAGCTAATCACTCGTTATAGTACATCAAAGGGGCGATCGTGTTTATTTCTGTATCTTAGAGTTTGAATGTACAATATCATTGCAAATCGCCTTAAAGTACGATATCTAGCAATACTTGGATCTCTTGGGAATTTAAACGGAATGAATCAATTAGAAGAGGGCATAACACCGTACATAAACTCTAGCACAAAATTTCCAATCTTACTGTTCATAACCAGTTAAAAAGAAGCAAATGCTAGAACGTAATTCAAAAAATGAACTGAAGATAGTTTTTGACATCTGTTTCTCACTGAAGGCATTTAGAAGTTATATTCAACACTATTTTCGCCATTTAACTCAGTTAAAAAGGGTAAAAAAATGACTTATTATTCAATCCTTCACTGAAATGTCCTATTGCTACGTAAAGATCGAGAATGAAGTAAAAAGTATGATGAAAACCCACTCTAGAAGAACAGACGGTGCAAAAGAAAACCAGATGGGAATGGAAGAACATGTTAAAGAGGGAAGACAAATTTAAGATTTTAAAACGCTGATTTGAAGTTAGTGAAGGGGATAGAAAGTACAGTTGTCTTGAAGCGTCCCTAGTCGAAGGAACGAGATAAACATCTGGAGAAAGGTGCAATTGGCTGTTAGTTGCATAGACAGAAGCAGTAACCATGTAACCTCTGCAGAGATTACACTATTGCCTGTCTGATGGCAATAAAAACCTCGGTGTAAATACTTTACCACAATATTTTAGGACTGAGAGGTAGACTAATTATTTCTTACCCGGTGCTTGTTTAAGGCGTAATTTACAATAATATAGCTGGTGTTTTAGCAAACCTAATTTAAGATTTTTTGCTTTTGTTACGTAATTTTTGAATCCTTGTCATTGATGTTTTCATCTCAGGCATACTAAAAGATAGGCACGCCCATTTCTTCAGTGCAGGTTAAGAGCTGTAAATCTTTGCCTCAAAAGCAATAATATTTATATAATAGCAGTATTTTAGCAGTAACAGTTATATATAGATTCCAGTAATATTTCTGAACTAATGTAAAAATATAGTTTTACCTTACTACATACTTTTGCTTTATGTATTCTATGTTGGCGATCACCATTGACTATTACATTCAATATTCTGATTAACATTGAACAGTTCTCTAATATGTATCTTTATTCTCGGCATATACAAGTTCTGCATTGTTGCTATTTAGCAGTTAATTTATATACAGAAATAGTTTTTCCCCCTCATCTTTAGTAGGCAGTGAATGGTTGCAAAGAACGAAACAACATTAACAAACATTTATGGCTACTTATTTTATCAAATCAAAGGCACTTCATTGGACGTATTTGAAGTTTCTGTATGCCAGTAACTAATTTTATTTTCATGCTCAGAGTAAATTTATAAAAATCATAATATACTTCAGAGTCAAAAAAATTAAAACGTTTATGCTGTTAATTTTATTTATTTATTTATTTATTTGAAGGGTGTAGCTTCTGTTCTTTTAAATGGAAAATAAACCAATCGAGTCCTAACAACCTTCTTCCTAATGGTAGATTATTCACCAGCAGCCCAGCCTCTTCCGTTCTTTGCTCTTTACCGTTTTGCTCTTTGTCTCTGGATATACATAGTTTATCTTAACTCTGCCTTTCAACTTGTATCCTCTTACGCTCCAAATCGTACTCCCATTCACCAATCTTTTCAACGAAGATATTTACTTTTCATTTAAAGCTTCATATTGCATTGCTATAGGTATCTGCTAGACTTCCTGACAAGAGGTTATATTGTTATTAGGTAATAATTTGTAACATTTGTAGTGGTTAGGCAGAAGAAACTTGTGATATTGAATAATACTTCTAGTAATTTTATTAGAAGTTTGTAACTTATGTTCCAACGATTATGCTGCATAAATACTTTGCAAGCTACAAATTTCAAGCAATATTACTAATAATATTAGTTTGTAGTTTATTATGAACAGGTCGCAGGTTTGCAGAAGTGGAGGAATGTTAACCTGCCCAGATCCCGCACCTGTCCTTGGTGCTGTGTTGGCCCCTGCGACTGGGAATTCAAACGTTTTCATTGTGCAGACCTTGGCGAACAACATTTCAAGCGTTTTCAGGGATTGCGAAGACCAAAAGAAATAACAAAAGTCATATATTGGGGAACGTGATAGGACGGCCGCTGTTTATAGTCGATGAAAATGGAGGAAAGGGCAACTTGTATCGGGGAGTCTCATTTGAATATCGTAGCCGCATGGTGAACAAGTACCGCTTGTCTTTCCTGACATTCCTTTATGTTCGCTACTGGAGACTTTCCTCTGGAGAGGAAGAGGGAGGGAGAAGCAGAAAAAAGAATGAAAGAAAAAATACCGTGCGATTTTATACTACACACATCATCTCTTCATAACTAACTACTTATTCATGCATCTATAGACCCCTAAATTATACTGCTTAACATGTGTCCAATACAGGCTTAACCCTTTTCCAAAACGAAACGAATGCAGTGACGGAGGCAGATTAAATTAATCAATTCCTTCTTTTCTACATGTCTCATTCTCCTTTTCTTTTGCTCTTTTTATTGGAGAGAGCTTTCGCATCGACGTGGCTTTGGTCTTGTCCGGTGCAGAGCATGGATATCTTTTCTAAACCACAGATTTATTGTCATAATACACTCGACAACGTGGGGTTATGGCGGCTAGCATGATGAAATCCAACATGCTTTAATACACTGTTTAATGGCTGCTGCTTTAAAACCTTCTCGACCTCACTGGAACATCTTTTCATTTGTTCCAAAGTCAAAGGACTCACCGAAGTCTTTTGTCATGGGACGACTTCATGATGTGTTATTTATAAATAACGTATACTTGCATTTCGGAATAGGATCACAAAACAACGGCCTATGCCTTCACTAGATAGGTGAACTGTCAAAACATCGCCATTGTATTTCTGGAAACAAAAATATTGCGTCCTCCTTGAGCCTTGAATTTGTTCAGTGGTGCATTTTGTATCTCATTATCTTACACGTGTTTTCTTTTGATTTCAGGTAAGGATTTATCCCACGTTTGCCGAATACCTAAATCTTGGAACTGTAAGTACATATATTTAAGCTTTTAGAAGTACAGTCTAGCATGTATAACATAAAGTTAGACAGCATAAAGTTACTGCCAAGTGCAATAATCCAATACTAGCTTTCACAAAATTCCGATTGCAACCTATAGATAAACCTGTAAACAAATATGCTTTTTAACACGGTATTTAAATATCATTTTAATAGCCCCATTTAAACAAAAACTTCCTGGCTTACATTCTCACATAAGTCAGGTCCAGACAACATGATTGCAATTGATGTATTTCTAATATGGAAGTGCAGGTAGAATGTCTTAGTGGCTTAGTTGCCTGAGAAGAAACTGTAAAAGTTTTCTGTTGTATTAAATAACAGTACTTATGCTCGATCTTGCCGTAATGTAACGGCCATAATATCCACCTCTTCATAGAGATACTGGTATCCACCAATAAAAGTTGCACCCGTTCATAACGACACTTCTAACCACCAATTCAAAAGATCCACGCGCAGCAAACAACACGTCGACGTCTGCGCACATTGCCATGTAGCTGAATGCGAAACTTATGATCCTTGTATGTTCAATCGAGTAACAACTCATTCGAATTTAATAATTAGTGTTAATATTGTAAATAACATTTTACTAAATTTAATGTCTCGTTTTTAAAACTCTACTTTTAAGAAAGTTACAGCATTCTATTCTTCGTATCATTGTGTGAAGGCCAACATAATAAAATACATAATTTCACAGTTGAAGGCGCAACTATCGATTCAAGCATATACACTCGTGGACAAAAAGTATGAGTCACGTCTGGAACGCCAGGCTATCTTAAGGGCAGAAAACAACTCCACGAGTACCAAGTAACTTGCCGTTTTCAACAAGTAGGTGTATCCGACCATCTCTATCCGTCATAATATCTGTCTGTCCGTATGTACGTATGTATGTATCTATGTGCTTCAAACCTGACTTTTTTTTTTTTTTTTTTTTTTTTTTTTTTTGGTCCACGGGGCTAAAATCAAATAACAAATATATGTTTAAAATATTGGGCACCGGTGATGCACCTAGAGTATTACAAACATTTTGATTTTTTAAAGTTAGACAAATGGTCGAGCATAAATAGTCGTGTAAACTTGAGTAAAATGACAATTAAGGTTTTCGTATGAATATTATGAAACTTGCACCCTAATTGCTGCCACTATGCTCTCGTTCCATAGCATACTAATGAGTTGCAATATTTCATAAACAAACAATTCCACAATGGATATTAGGAGGTACAGTCGTTTACCACAAAAGGAGTGAAGGGCATATCAATGAGAGAGTAAATTATTCCGGAACTCGTTTCCGTCAATCAGCTTATCAAGGCAGCGGGCAAGTCGATTGGATTAGACCCTAAAGTTCAATGCAGTGAGTGGTCTACAGTTTAGTCCTCTCTTCGCTGCACATTGCTGTGCAATTTGCATCATGAAGTCGCTTTCGAGTGGCTGCAGACCTCACGAACAATGATTTACATATACTATTCTAAATTCCACGTTGACAACTTCTAATGTAACTTGAGCTGACAATAGATTCTTGCTTGATCTCTAAACTCTCCTTAATCTTTGAACCAGATCTTGTTGGGGCATCTGTCAAATTTGATTTAAGTAAATACAAAATTAAGGTATAGGTATTGGAAAATCTCCTTAAACTGGCTGAAATCAACCATTGCACATATAAAACCAAGATAGTTTCCAAATTAAACGCATTTCCATAATTTCTATTAGTTCGTTAACCAATGGGAACCTTGCGGTGTTCTGATTACGTTACGTTAGTAGGAAGTGTCGCGCATCGCTTGAAACATCTCTAGCAAATGTACTTCAGGGTAAACCAAATATTATAATTTGTAAAAAGAAATTCACCAAGAAGTTTGGGGGTAATCTTTGCAATACAGCCTCGAAAACCACATGTGATTAGCTCAGTTTTCATAATACAAATGAATAAACACACCGATATATTCAAATACCTAAGAAGGGGCTGGAATGTATACTGTTTAAGAAATGCTCTGCAGCTTTTTGCTATAGCATGTGGTGTAGGCAACACAAGTGTGTCTCGCGAGGCACCTACATCACTTTGCGCTAAACAGCGCACGAATGAGAGGAAAATATGAAAAGAGCGAAGGTAACGTAGTGGCAACACACAGTTTATAAAATAATGGAGAGCAAAACTCTGCCCATTTGAAAAGGTACTGTAAGCTTTTATATTAGTTTACAGAGAAGCTGTTGACATATTTCAGATTTAATCGAAAACGCCACTAAGGTTATGTGAATAAAACCCAAGTTAAACACCCCTTGTATAGAGTGAATGTTAATTTAAAAGAGTATATGACAACGCATTGAAAATTTGATCAAAATTGCCACAGAATTAGGGATAGTTCATCCTGTAGAGACTCCTTAAAACTTAACATTTAAGAATAACTCCATTAAAATATATGTATTTCTATAAATAGTATTATTTTATTGATATCACAAACGAATGCCCCTTTAGTTTAACTCTTAAGCATGCATTTAGGACACTTTTAGTGTACTTGAGGCAGTGATTTTAACATACTGAGAAATGGAATATCTAAGATATTAATTGCATCTAGAGGGGTACCTACTAACAAGTATTACGAAATCGAGTGCGTCTCTGTTGCTTTATGTAGAAACAAGGAATGATATCTCCCTTTGCGGTGTTTACTGAACGGCAGATGTTTGGTTTGTCGGGATATAGACACACAAGGACACTGGACAACAGAAGTTTTTGGAGTTGGAAGACAAGCAGAGGAAGCAGAAGAGTAAAGGGTTCGGAAACCGGCTGCCTTGTGTTGTGAGAGGGTTTCTTGAATGTGGAATAAGGACGGGCTAGCGGCAGACTTCGTGCATACTTTATTTACACACTCTTTCTCTCTTTTTCTGTAACAACCGTGTTTTCTTCCTCTAGTCCGCAGACAGACCCGTTTCCCTTTCCTCTCTCTCTCACTCTCTGGGTGGATCCGAGAGCTGCACGCAATGCAAAAATCTGTTTTTATTTTAGGCGGAACACTCCTTACCCCGTCCCCCTCACACGCAGATGCACGCACAAGCTTAACATTTTGGAAGGGGATTTCTACCTCAGTTTAATGGCTTGTAGCATAAAAGTAGTGCGGTATAGTGCAATGATGTCTGCTACAAACAAGTTTAGAAGAGTCTCCAAATGCCATTCTCCTGAAAAATAACTTCTTGATACCTTCCCTCCTCAATTCTCTACTGTTTCCCACTTTTATTTTATCTTACATTTAACACATTTATCATAAAAATTGTTTATTTGCAATCTGAAAGTTTTTCTTCTCAGCAAAGTGCTGTATGTTGCCCACAAATAGATGGAGATTTGACTAGAAATAAACATTTTGAAGTCCGTTAACAAATTTAACGTCTTAATGTGCGTCTATGAGCAGCAATCCGACATGTAACTGAAATACAGAACTTGAAATTTATCTTCAAAAGCTTAGAAGGATTGAACACGAAGATTTTAAGAAAATTCCTTATCCCCAACTGCACTTTAATTGGGAAATTTATCTTTATTTTTATTATTTTTTAAGTAACCAATTTATTTTATTCAAGTACTACAGTTATAAAATATTTGCATGCCAAATAAATTCTATATATTGAATTTTCTGCAAATAATCTGTGATGCCCTTTATACTTTTGCATGATTGGTACACCACAAGAAGAACACATACAAAATTATACTGCAACGCAAATGTTGGACTCGTTAAAATACAGTTTATATCGAATAACATTTTTATGACGTTAATCCTTTGCGAAATATTTTGTTATTGGTTTGAATTTTCAAATATACGTTTTTAAATTATAAGTCCTGTTTGTTCTTGCTCGTGATCATGCAAAGAGCATGGAATTTCAACACATCAGTTACCAATCCAGTTTTTGTAAATGTATCACACATCCTACTACATCCTTCATATAGCTACAAAAACTACAAACTAGATCTATAATAACATTTTATGTGGTTTAAGAAGATAGAAGAACATGATTTTTTATGAAAGGTTTGTGGAAGAAAATGTAGAGAAAATCATGTGAACGCAGTACATTTCCCTCCAGCATTTGTCTTCCCGTTTCGATTTTTCCCATTATCCAAGTGACTTAATTAAACAACTTCAAAATATTTAGGCCAAAAAAGCATACAATTCCTTCGTCTTTGATTCAACAAAAAACAATCTGATGTGTTACACTCACATGACCTTTTCTTCTCTTGCACTAAGTATTTTTACAAACTCTTCTTCATGTTAGTTGAGACAAATATTTGCAGAAATTATCTTACCACTAACTTCCTTGTAGGTGCAAGGGGAATATGGGAAGCAATAGTCACATGTTTTATGCTGGTCTTTGAAATTCGGTTCTCTTTGTACGGCCAAGAGATAAAAAAGTGAATAACAATCTTCCATTTCAGAAAAGTGTAAGTATTGCAAAACTAACACAAATAACAAGGAATATCCCCGGAATGGTTTACTCTACAAAAACATTTATTTGGACATGGATGTGTGTTTTAGAAAGATCTACATTTTTTGTATAATTAAGATTTTGGTCTATCTCTTACGCTTACGGTTTACCAGTTATGCAAAAGTCATCAAGAATAAAAAGGACTTCATGCGCTATAGCCAGAAAATTCAAAATATACATTTCATTTGTCATACAAATATTTTAAACATATGGCATTTTAATCAAAATCCTTAGAGCAATTTTTGAAAAAATAAATATTTTCGAAAAATTTCAATGTAAAGAGCAGTTTAGGGTGGAGGAATTTTCTTTAAAATCTTCGTGTCGTATCCTCAAAATATATCAAACTTAAAATGCCAAAGTTGATTTTCGTTTTACATATATTTCTGGTGAGGTTTTTCTAAGCGTTTTTAAAGGCCCTCTGAGAATCAGTTCATGACTCCAACCGCTTGCATCTTTAGGGCACGAAGAGTGACAGATAATAGAGGCTATTCATAGACCGTTAGGCTTTCATTTGTAGCTTGCTGGGCCCGGGTTCACTTATCAGCAGGGATGCACTTTAGCCTGCGAAGTTTATCTGCTGAAATGGCGAATGAACGTAAGGTAATTTAAGCGCGTCGAACTCTTGAGCTCATTTGCAACAACATTAATTCACACACATGACCCAAGCAGGAAGCGGCAAGGTGATTATCATCAGGTGTGAAAGACTGTGTGAATATTAATTTCATTCATTGTTTAGAACAACTAACTCTTCGATTTATTGTAGGTAATGAAACAGCAAATGAAGTAAGCGATGTAAAACTCCAGGGCTCGTACTTGTGCTACCAAACAATTATATGGCCTTCTTGATTACGTATTTACTTTCCCTTTGTTCAAATAACTCCATTTAAAAAATCATAATCAACACTTCGATTAGAACTTCGGATTTCTGAATAATAACGAAGATACTTTGTAAGTAATTAAAGGAATACATAATAGCTTTTTCATTATAAATTTAATGTATTTTAACAGTAAAACAGAAGTGCAACGATATAAACCAGCATAGAATAGGATAGGACAGAAGTTGCAAAGGGAATTCGGCACGTCGACCTTTGTATGTCTGCCCCTTGCGAAGCACCCCCGGAAGGAAGGATGAGACGAGAGGAAACAGAGGGCGGACAATCCAAGGAATCGTGAGAGTAGAAGGCAGGATCCCGATCACTTAGAGATTGAAACTCCCCGGTGACATCTGGTAGAGAAAACCAATTTAATAAAATGCAAGACCTCGCTTTTATTTCTCGAGGCCTCCATGGTTTCCCCATCATTCCCTTTCTTTACCCCGCTCCAGTGACAGTGGTATTCATCCTATTGGCTTGGCATAGTTATAACCAATGACATGAAAGGGAAGTGTTGATTATTTCTGACGGCTCAGTAATTCGTCAGTAACGGTTGCTTGATTCACAGCAGAAACTATACATGTGGCCAGATTAATGGTGTATGACAATCTGGTAACACGTTCGACAAATTTCCGGAACTGTGCAAATTCACGCAAATGTAATTATATTTTGATAGACAAACATGTTTAAACTATTGGATAGGAATCTCAATTCTGGTATAAAATAGGGAGAATTTGTAGAAAGATTAAATGTGTTTATATTTTACAATATAATATTGCATTATGTTTACTGTAAAGCTTTACGTGTTTGTGATTATGTGGACAAAGTTAAAGCTATTCATACAGCACATAATCCTTTAACGCAATAAATGCAGATTATTTCATGCACCATTTGCAACCTTTCCTTGTTCTCATTACAGCGCCACGCCTCTAGCCTCGAATTGCAATTGTCAACAAACGGTTCATTGATTAGTTATCATCCCTTACTCCTTGCGGGACCCCGTAAGACGATAAGAAACTTAGAGATTGTCCTAAACAGTGTATTTTACTAAATTCGTTTGTGCACAACCGCCGTTCCTCCTTCTGGCAGTTTTTGATATCCGCAAGGAAGTTTGAAGATTGGAGATTGCCGCGCTGAAGGACAGATATTTCATAGAGAGCATCTTCCCTGCCATGCAACACCGAGAGCCCCAAGCACTTACTTCCCCGAACGATATTAGCCAGGTGAAGGCTGAAGTGAAATGACAGGGAAATTCCGGGGATCTAATGAACCTGGCGACCCGAGGAAACCCCGAAAGAACCCATGGGTCAGTTAGGCCGGGCGCTAGAATCGAACCCGCAACCTCCAGAATGTGGGGCACGGGTGAAACCGCCTGAGCCATCCCGCTTGGTTAATCGATATAGATTGTGTATTGTAAAGATATTCACACATAACGTGAAGTACATTTTTGTCAATTCAGAGAGAGAGAGAGATAGCACCAATCAAAATTCTGCTCCAATGAAGAGGACTACACAGTCTTTTTCCATAAAATCCAAGATAAAGTTTCCATTTGTTATGTACATGCCCTAAACATATGGTATTTTAATAAAAATATTTATTTTGGAGTTTTGGAAGAAATAGAATGTAAATACAATATTTGGTATTTATCGGAAAATGTTATTTTTGGTTTTTTATTCACACACACACGCGCGCGCGCGAACCTTTGGGTTCAGGGATCTCAAAATAGGTATCTCCGGAGGAATACTTCCTCTACTTATATGAAAGTAAAATCAAAATGTTGAACATATTCTTCATTTAGGGTTGTAAAATGATTTTCTGCTTTCGGAATAACAACAAGAGATGGAATAATATAAACAGAATATTAATATCGACTATGGTGCCTTGTATGAAGCTTGTTAGACCCCGTTCCTGCCTTACTGCTTCATAACAGCAGCACTCGAGAGTGGCAAGTATCGACATACCGACCATTAGATCATGATAAGTATCTGTCTATTAATCCTAAGCAGCACACCAAAAGAGGATAAAAAGTTTAAGTTTGGAAAGCAAAAGGACACAGGTTGCAAATGTATTTCAGCCTTAAAATAATTGCTCCTTAGAAGGGATTTTGCTTCCTTTGGTATCGGTAACTCATTTGAATTTTGTAGCATTGTGTATTCATGCGGACCTAAATTTCGGAGACAGTACAGCGGTTGGACAGGAGGGTAATTTTTATGCGCGTATGTGCGTGCATGCGCATGTGTGTGGTTTATTTGCGGGGAAGGAATGTCAAACGTTTACGCCCACTTCTGGGCAAGGGAGGGGGCCAGTTCTGAAGTAACACATACATAATTTAAATTGGTTAAGATTGATGGTGGAGAATCACCGCGGTTGTTTCTTCAAGTGCCAGCATTAATTTCTTTTCTTCGTTGTCCCCCCCTACTTAAATATCTGCGATAAAAAGAAATGCAACGCTTAGTTATCGTCAAGGCCTTAACAGAACTTCCACAGTGAAAATCATCACCTTAACTGATACAACATTTGTTGCATTTTGTTGTACACCTTGGCAATCTACGTCTGCACGATCAATTAGGGGCTTCCAGAGATGCCATATGCGTTCTTAGGAACAAGTGGGTCCTCGTTATCATCTGTTGCTTCTTGGGCACTTAGTCTGCTCTCCAATTAGCGGACGAGGATTCGGTTGCCCCCTGGGAGAAGTTACCTAATCGAGAGCTTTTTCAGTATTTCTCGATGGAGCAAACACGAATTCCAACCAATATTTCAAAGAGAAATTGTCAATCTGACGTCAAAAGTACTTGGAGTAAAGTTAAATTGAACATAATGAGACTTCTCCTTGTGGAGTCTTGGTTAGGAAGCTAACGCAAATAAGGATATTTTGGGACATAACGCGAGACTCAAAACGTGACCAGAACTTGGACATGGCAGAGGGGCGAATCACTTCAGTTTAACTATGTTTTAGCGTACTCAACAGTTGTCCCGCTGCAGTTCTGCATAAAAATCCTGAATATACCAAAGTGTGTGCAACAGGTTCTGTTGAAGGAAAATAGTCCAGCAGAGAATAGCAAAGTAAACGAATAGCAAATATTTACATGTGATCTTGAGCGCACCTTCTCGCAATTCAGACGTTAAGTAAAAATTGCAAGACATAGTGCAGCAACACGAGGAAGAAACAAACCATGAAAAACTTAGTCAATAACACGTATTTCACAATGAATAGCTGGTATTTGTATTATGAATAACATAGACTAAATGTATTGTAAATCTGTCAGACAAGATGGAAGTATTTTGGTTTGAGAGTGAGTGAGTGAGTGGTGTTTAAGGGCCCGTCGACAGCTAGGTCATTTGGGCCCAAAGCCAATTTTAAAGGATAAAACACTCACTAACTTCTGGTTAAGAACTAAGCTAAAATACAAAACTAAGAAATGCTAAAACAGTTAAAATACTAAAAAGGTTAATGTTAAAACCGTTAAAACACCAAAAAGATTAAAACTCTAAAAAGTGAGTGATAAAACAGTGACGGTTTAAAATACTAAACAGTAAAACAAAACAAACCTAATTGCAGATTTTTAAATCTTACTCAAAAGTCTAATAAGAAAAGCACAAGTTATACTTGTTTGACGAAGCCAATTTCAGCAACGAACCGCAGCACCGTATCTACGGAGACTGGGTCGTCGCCTAGGATGGACCGCAGATTGGTTTGAGATTATACAATGTATAAATGTATAATACATAAATAATTTTATATGCAAACATGCAAATTTACTTATCGATTAAGGTATAACTATGAAAAATGATTGAGCGCATTCGGAGAACAGTACCACATCGCGTTGCAGCACAGTTTACACAAGTCGCTATTTCCGACGCAGCTGAGTTTATTGATAACCTCTATTCCATGTTATCGTCTGTCGGACACACAAATAGGATGTGGTGTTTTTGTTTTTCTTGGCTCTTCCGGTGTAGGCCGCGTCATGTAGGCGTTGGTTGCCGACGTTTCGCAGGTCATGTGTCCTGCTTCCTCTTGGGCTATGTGCGCAAACAAATAGGATGTGTCTTAAATCACCACTCGCGTTTGCATACATAATCGCAAATACTACTTTGAATATTATAAGATGGCTTGCAGACTATACAACCAATTTTCACTATTTTATACCTTCAAGACCAAACCACATAGAACTTGGGTACTCTCCAGCTAATAATTCTGTTATTTTATCTGGAGTATCCCAAAACTGCCATTTGTCATTTTTGGCTTCTCTGTATACAACATTTTCACTCATTTTTGTTAATATTAGTATTCAGATTATTACTTTAGGAAACAAGAAATTGTAGCAGATTTGAACAGCGTAGTATACAATAACTCAAGCTTCCACTCCTGTAGATGACAAAGCGTTTGCATCCGACTACGTGTTGTTCCAAACGTGGTCATGATATTGATCGAATTCGACCTCCGGCGTGGGTGTATTTAATTTGTGTTCACAGGTAGAGCAGATCTGGACCTTCTGACCATCGGTCACTCACCCAGGAAGCTGCATTATATTGCCCATCACTCAGCTCTCGCTCATGGTCATCATTTCACCCCTCCGAAGTGACTCCTGACGGAAGTGAGTTGAATCATGTTTGTGGCATTTCTTTCAATTTGGATATTAGATAAATTTCTGGTTTAACAAAAGTAGCACGTCTTTAGTTCATTTCATTTATTTACTTGCAGAAAGAAACTACAGTTCTGCTCTCTACCCTTACTGAGCACAATGCAACGCGTGATATTTCTCAATACTGATTATACAAAGTCATTCACAATGTAGAGGATGTCGGTCTATTCGAAGAAAATACAAGATATACTTTTCATTTGCTATATAAATGTAGTAGTATATGGTGTTTTAATCAAAGAAATTTGGGAGGAAAATTGAAAACAACAAAACCTGTTGTTATGAAAAGGTAGTTTGGCAGTAAGTGCAGGTTTGTGCTTTGTTGAACACCTATGTGCCGCAATTCTTGAGATACAGGCAGGCAGACAGAAACACACACATTCACATTTTCTGAGTCTTTTGTATATACGGTCGTTTCGTTAGCGCAGTGGTAACGCACCTACTTACCAAGCGGAGATCTGGGTTTGATTGTCAGTACCGGCGTGAATTTTCTCCTACTGGGAGTCTGGTCCACGGCTCTCCTGTCTTCGTGAGGTCCCTGGGGCCAGGAACCAATTGTGGAGCTACTTGAGGGAAAAGTAGCGTGTTCAGGTTGCAAAAAGGGCAATCACCGTCCGGACACAGCTCGGGGCGCTAACCACGCTCCACTTTCCAGTACTGCACCCCACCCCACTTCTAACGCCCGTTATGGACACATGTGGGAAATGCACATGCGCCACGAAGTTTAGTTATATATATTGTTATGTAACTATAAGAAAAGAATTAAACATCTTCAAACTTACAGACCGAACAGTACAGGAAGACCTAGAAAGGTCATATTGATAGAATACCAGAAGATACATTTCCGAAATTATTAATAAGCTATAGATCCACATAATGTTTGTGCGACAGTTAGTGAAAAAATAAACCATTTATATCCATTCGTCAAGAAGCTTGATGGCTCCAAATATTTGACACCTTTTTGGCGAAACAGGGAGTCTCAAAACTACTTTACTAGCAAATCTCGTATCTAATTGTTAAGTGGAATGCAAGACTTCTACTTCTTCCAGTAGAAAAGTAATAAACGGTAATTTGGAGCGAAGATTATGTGAATGTAACATGTTTTCTCTTGCTTTGGTGTGAGGAATGCTCCCCCCAGAGTATCATTGATACATTCTGTAGGTATATTGCAGCACTTCATGGTCAGCATTACACCTAACTCGCCCGCCATCTGGACAATACCCTAATGCCCGTACTACATGCTAAAATCCCACCTTGGATGTAATCCGTAAACCCGTGATTATCAAGCACTGGCTTTTATTCGCTCATGTATTCTGGAAGGGCACTCGTGTCATTTCTTTTCAGCACAGTTCTCGTCTGCTTTTATTTGTCACGGAGTAGCATTCTCGGGAACGAGTTAGTGGGTTGATAATGAAATATGTTTCCCACCAATAATCCGATTTATGTTTTCAACAAATAAATCTACGTAACGCTTTGGTTTTCAAAGGCGTTCTTCGCTGTTCATTTGGTGGTGTGTGGGAGGGGAGGGAGGGAGGGTTCGCATGGTGGTGGGGATAGCGGTAATGTCATCATGCTCCTAATCTCTAATCTCGCGCTACTTGTCTTCCAGTGCCTGAGGTCTCGTGTATTTGGCTTCAGCGGCCAGTCCCCGCATTCCTCCTCTGACACTCTATCTTCCATTTTAAGCTGCATTCTAACGAGCGACCTGTTTCTTTTTTTGTGTGCGCGTCCGATATTACCCGAGAACACTGGGGGGATTGTTAAAGTGACCGGGGCGTCGTTATTATTTATTTAAATGGAACCCATCACCATTACACACTATTCAACTAATTATCATAATTCACTTTACATATTTTAAATAATTACAAAACCAGACGTAACTTGTAAATACGTGTTCATTTAGACTTCAACATCTGTAGCTGTAAATTAATGAGTGCCAAATAACACATTTTCACGTATTCCATTAATAGGATGAACATTAAAATACTAATATTGGACGCATATTTTGATAAATGTAAATATGCAGGTATACAGTACCCCCAGGAGATGTCTGCTATGTAAAAGTGCACATTTATTTTCCGTATTAACCTATTTTCTATGCGGTGAAATTTGGTAAACATTTTTTTTTTTTTCGAATTTTGTTTGGAGTGTTGTTATAGTTATAATTGTACTTTTCATTCCACATAATTGTTTGTTTAATAAAAAAGCTTTAAAGTCACAAATGTATATTTAACTAAAATATGATTTGAAGCTTTCCTGGCGACGAACATATTCAAGATGCTCTTCTACTATTTAGTCTCTTATTGAACTTTAAAATTCAAACTAAAGGTAAACTAACTCTCATAACTAAAAGTTCTGAAATTCAGGGCAACCATTGTTACCTTTATATACTAAGCTGAAATTAAAAATTGGGAGTGATGTAACTGCGGGGTTGCAAAATCATTTCCTATTATATAAGAAATGATCGATTGTGAATTAAATAGTTAATAATTTAATAACCGTTGGATATCGGTAAAATTTTGTGTGCTATATGTTTTGTATTCAGAGCGGATGAAAAAACTTTCAAAGTAACCAGAAGAAAACTGTGGAGGTCTTTATTTTCGCAGATGGTAATTTGTAAAATTTCAACAAATTTAGGTTTCACTTTAGCCCAGACTAGTGTAAAATTTTCCAAGAAGATTACTTTAAAAAAATGAAAATCCAGCCTTAATTTACGTTTTAAACTTCTAAATGTTTCATGAAATTTTGTGCAATGTAACAACTTGCGGGAAAAAATAAAATATAGATAACTTTTAATACTCGTAAGTTATTCATATATTAAATTGTTGAAATCTTAAATCCAAAACTAAGCTTAACTTTAGATCCTTCACACCCTTAAAAACGTGTGGTAAGAATCTGAAAGAACTGAACAAAAACTGTTTGGGGAGGGGATATGCTAAACTATAAAAGATGTAAGATTACAAGATAACAAGAAAATCAAGTTTTAAAATTTCACACACTATTTGTACACTCCAGTTTAGGAAGTCCTGGGAAATTCGGTGTCCCAAATCCTGTTAAAATAAAAATATATCCGTCAGGCTTTTTTTTTTTTTTTTTTTTTTTTTTTTTTTTTTTTTTCCCTTTGCACATGAATGGATACTTAATGTTGTGTTTGGGCATTTTAACTCGCCAGAAAGGAGAATGCACAACTGGCTAAAGATTCTGCAATAGATTTTTCTACATAAACTTTGTCGGCTTCCGGTAACCATAAAGGTTGCTTTGTTTATCCAGGGTAGGCATAGAAATTTGAGTGAGAGATCTCCTGTGTTAAATAATCAATTCGTCCCTATAATCACATTTCACTGGCTCTCTCTCACTCTCTCAGTATCTCAGCACACGAATCAAGGCATATGTATGTGGCAATTAATCTCGAATGACCACAAATATGACCTTCAAGGCGGTGCCGTGAAGCCAATAAAACGATAAATTGTTGCACCCACATACCTTATCAAGATAAAGCTGTGCAGAAATTGTTTTATTGTGTATTTCCTTATAGGTAAAATGGAAATAGGGGAATACAATAGGATTAAGCGATAGCCAAAGCTTTCATGGGCTACTCGATATATGATGGCTTTGAAGGAGAAAGAACGAGGAAGAGAGAGAGAGAAAGGAGAAAAAACGAGGAAGAGAGAGAGAGAGAGAGAGAGAGAGAGAGAGAGAGAGAGAGAGAAACAGTAAAATTATAATACTTTTCAGTTGACATAGGTTTATAGGTAGTTTAAAATGCAAACAAATAATAAGGAATATCTCCAAAACGGGTTGACATAGCTTATACATAGTTAACGAATATTGTGTGCTTTAGCGAGATCTACATTTTTGTGTAGTAGGATTTGGTCTGTCTCTTAAGGCTTACCTTTTATACAAAAGCTATCCAGAATATGCCATTTTTATCAAAACCGTTAGAACAATGTATGAAAGAAAAAATAAAATCTTTCGAAAATGTTTCCATGTGGAACGTAGTTTGGGGTGTCTCATCTCCCCCCCCCCCCCCCCCCCCCCCCACACACACACACACACACACATGGACCTTTTTCTAAAAAGGCTTTCTTCGGATTCAGGTGTCTCAAACGGTGTATTTTCGGTGAAATCTGTGTCTCCAAGTTTACAGAAAGTAATACTAGTAGAGAAATTCATGTGAATTTAATGTATTAGATATCTTAAGTTTTGAATCAGGATTCATTATTTTGTTGGTGTGCCAACATATGTCTAGGTAATGCTCGTAAATATTTCACACTGAGATTTTCAATTCTTGAAGACCAATTTGTGGTATAAACAAATGTAATCCGCCACTGTGATCTTGTCTGGAGGTTCACATGAGAAGGAAACAGATGAGTGATTGATAAACAAAAGACGAGTAGCATAGACACGGAAGAATGTGGCTACTGCAGCGACAGTCTCTTCTTCTTAAAAGCTGAATATTTATACCATTTCAGGTGTTCGACATCTTTATATTCAGAGGAATGTTTCCGTCTTGTCAAACTTGGGGAAGAAAACAGGTATCCACTTATCTCAAGGAGGTAACGGCCTTGAACTTGAACTGTGCCTTTAGGTTCTGGATTTCACTGAACGGATTCCTATGTCATTTGCTCAGAAAACAAATGTAAAGCTATTTGTGATGAAAATAAATAGGTCATCATTAAGCCAAATGTTTCTAATGCGGTTTCTGTTTGAAGTTGCAGAGCCAGGAGCGGATGAAATATGTAATATTAGCAAACTATGTAAATGGAATTAGTTAACATAAACAGTCCGATAACTCTAATGCTCGATATCAGTTAACATAAAAATAAAGAAGGAAAAGAAAGAAGTAAAAAAACAGATGTTACATCACAATCTCCGAAGTTACGTTCTCTCTAAGAAAATGAGTTACGACTTAACTTAAACAGAATTTCCTTAACACTCCTAGTTACCTAATCAGGATAAAGTATTTTTAGTCTTTTGAATTATTAATTTATTCATTAAGTTGTACTTTCTCTGAAATTTGCTGTGGTTGACAAAGTAAGTGCTTACTTCAAGTGCTAAATTCAACATTGGGTGTTTTGAACTCTGAAAAACTCTGAAGAAAAAGTTTTTGTGTGAGCAGCACATAGATCCCAAAGTTTGCTCTTAAGCTTAGCAACTTCCAAAGATGTGACATTGAGATTTTCATGAAATTGCACCTCTCTCAAATTATGCCTTACATGAAGAATGTTGATTGTTTTTAGTTTTTTTGAAATTAACTCCAAATGTTTTTGAAATGTGCCACTTTGATGCATTAATGAGACATAAAAGGCTCATTTCAAGTAACTTTTCTGTAATTTTGTATAATTAAGATAGAGGAAACAGGAAAAAAAAAATGTAGAGCTTGTTTAAATACACAATAACGAGCTGGATGGCTTAGGTGATAACGTCTGTGGCCCGCAATCAGGAGGTCTTTCAGGTGTTCGATACCTGTGGCCGACCTTTTTGACCCATAGGTATTGTTTTACACATAGCCTTTGCGATAAGAGTGGTTTGTGCACCGAGCGAGGTGACGCCGCAGCAATTTGTGTATTCGGGAGGTCCCGGGTTCGATCCCCGTCGACCGACCAGTCTGACTTGGATTTTTCTGTGGTTTCTCTATGTCAATTAGGCGAATGTTGGGGTGTATTAATCCCTTCTCTACGGATTCCTTTCCCTCCCTTGTCATCTTTCAGGCACTAGTTTCCGGCGAATGCAGAAAGATGACAGTTGCTTGCGCTTTGAAACCTCTTCCCCGGCCCTCCCTGGAAGTTGCTGCCCGGGGCGCAAGGTCGCCTCGTCGCCCTCTCCCTGGGTGGAGAAAACAATGCGCCAGGTGCCAATATCTGTAACTGTGAGGGACTTCTGCGCGCCTCTGGACTTCACTGGCTCCGCTCTCTGACAAGCTCCGGTCTCACTTCGTCTCAGCCCCCCCCCCCCCCCCACACACACACACACACACTTAGTAGGCTTTCAGCCGAAAATCCATAATTCAAATTCCAAATACGGCATTACGCTGCTCAGTCTCATTCTACCCTTTCCAACTTACTTACGCAAGGTTTGTCTGCAAGAATAGCTAATTTTAATTATAGATGTCTTTCTTGGGTGGAGGATAAAGAGTTAATTAAACAAATTAAATAATATTGGACTTAAATATAAAATTTGATAGTTGTCCTACTTATGATTCACATTACGAGTACAATGCAAGTCTCCTTTGTACATTTTTGTACCTCTGGAAAAACATGACATTTTTACTATTTATAAGCGGAACAGAAATCAAAATGACACGCATTTGTCTTCATTTGTGAAATGGAACATCTGAACATTTATCGGTCGTAACTCATAAGAAATAAATTATCGATTAGTTGTATGAGGCGCTATCATTTATGAGAAAGTTATGACTTGGCCGCACAATCACCCTATGATGCAGGTTTGAAGGACACCAGTAACAATAAACACATACCAACATAACTCTGTGAACGTCTTGGTGGAGAATACGCAACGTGAATGTTAAATAATATATTACCGACAAAAGGTGCCTTGAAATCCACGGCCCATTCACATTACTTACAATTATTTAGTCACCAAAAGGTCAGGGAAAACATAGCACTTGTAGTAAGAATATCTAAACGTCAGACAAATAGCAAACTAGTTCGCACATCTTTGTTCGAATGCACGGAGGGCAATTTACATTTCAACTGGTGGAGATAATGTTAAGCGATCCTCAAATTTAATGTTGATGTTTTGGAAAATACCTCTAGAAGTATTTCCCAAAGGAGTCTTATCATAAAGCTTTATTTATTTTAGTTTTTCTGGAGGGGGGGGGGGTGTCGAAATGAAATGCCCGACAAATACATATCTATACTTTAGTTGTAAAATGTTAACTCAATTCGCCCCATCTTCCAAAAAATCACAACTACATGCTTTGTAAACATAAAATAAATAAATCCTGTGGCAGTGGTACTTCTGTGCCTCTGTCTGCCAAACCAATCTTAATAGTGGAACACAAGTGAACTGTATGAAGATTTACAATTATTCTTAATTAGTAGCACATATAGAGCTTGTTGATTATATGGCCCATAGAATAGGACTTAAAACCGTTATAGTTTTTATGGCTGTCAAGTCTTGTAACCGGCCAGAGGATATCTAAAACAAAAGAGGGCAGCCAGGCCACAGCTTCATCACCATCATCGTTATGTGAATTCCTGTCTGGGTGTGGCAGTAATTAATTTTAAAGGAATTTCCAAGAAAGCTCTTAATATTCAAACTGAGCCAGGTTTAGAGGCATGGTGGACCTCGCCATCTTCAATAAGCCTCGGAACTACAGTGACTCAATCTGAATACCACGTAATCCTGAAGGAGAATCAATTACAGGGGATATTGAGTTTAAGTAAAGTACTTATTAACAATGATGAACTTCTATCCTTTGCAATACCTTCATTCCTATTTTCTGGAGGTTTATCTTCTGCAACATATGGACTTATAGTTTTTCATCTATCCGATTGGGCTTGGCAAATGTTTGATTTTGAAGAGGAAATAAAACTATAAATAAATGAATACATAAAACCATAATACAATTTTATTCTGTGATGAGAGAAAATGTCGTTCTCAATGCCTTCTCTGCTACGTATAACAAGTAGGGGAAGTATTGTATTCGAGATTTCACCGGAAATATATGTTTTGAGGCCCCCTGAATCCCCAAAAATTATTTTTAGAAAAAGATCCTTGTATGTGTTTGTGCGTGTGTGTGTGGTGAGTGTAAACAGCATAACTCAAAAACGATTAAAAACCAAAGTCGGTGTTTAAGTTATATGTCTCTCATGGATGCGAAGATTGTGACAAAAATTCCTCCACCCTGAACTACCCTTTGCATGGGCAATGTTTCGAAAATTTTGATTTTGTCGAAAATGGCTTTAACGATTTTATTAAAATGTCATATGTTTAAGATATTTTTATGGCAAATGAAATGTATATTTTGAATTTTCTGGTTATAACCCCCGCAGTCCTGTTTTCTCTTGATGAAAACCCGTAAGAGATGGACCAAATCTTAATGTACAACAAAATTAGATACTGTTACAACCTACAAGTTACGTCTAAATGCATTTTTTTCTGGAGTGAACCATTTTACAGATTTTCTCGTTGTTTATGTGAGTTTAGCAGTTTGTAGGAATAATTAGTGCAAGAGTAGAAAAGGTAATGTGAGTGCAACACTCCAGAGTCTTACTTTTTGTACTGTAGCCTTAAGGGAATAACCTCGCCATTTTCACAACGTTCAAAATTGTATTTTGTGTACGTTTGTTGCCTTTGATGCCTCAAGTCTGTTCATATACCAGTAAATATTTATTTAAAATACTTAATTTATTTTTAAAATAATACTAGTGATATGATTGTCTTAGTTTTGACAAATATTACCCGTAATAACTGCTGCAAAATGTGAGCTCTCAGTGGTTTTATAGTCCGATTGATTAAAGTCCGCCGCACGGCTACTGCACCGTCTGCTTCCAGCCACACGCGATATCAAACGCGGAGTGCAGTACTGCATAATACCCGCACATATATGTATTTTTCCACACTGAATCTGTTACTGAATCTGAAGAGGCTGAGTGCACCCGTAACAGGATGTCTAGCAGGGCAAATACACACATGCCGTACCACAAATTAATGCGGGTCTATTGACACAACAGTACTACAGAGAGTCCATAATCATATAATATAAAACGAGTAAAAATGAAGTAATAATCAACACACAATACAATATTTAACTTATTTGCTGCAGTCATTTAAAGGTTAAAATGGCTGACTAGGATTTCCTCGTAGAGATAAGATATACTTTTGAAAACCTTTTAGGGTTATACTCAAAATTTGTTTAGCTGACTGAAATACGAGTGAATATTGTCTGTAAAGCTACCTTAGTAGTTGGGCTGGAGTTTTATATGATGTTATTTCTGCATAGTTTCCTTACGTGCTTAAAAATAAATGAAATTACACAAAAATTGTATAAATTAGAAGACACAACCGTGTTCCTGCTTTAAACCCCCTGTGGCGATATAGCAGATACTTCTTTCAGCTACACCTTCCAAGAACCGGCTACGGTTAAGCTAGAGAGGTCATCAGGGTTATATTGGAGAAGCCGCTCTTTGGGGCCGTGATAATTAATTTTCTATAAATGAGCTCTAAAGGGTAAGAAAGCCAAAGAGTGCAATGCGTATTGGAACACACTTTAGCAACCCACGTAAGTTTTGTGTGCGGTAGGATCCCAAGCATATGCATCTTGCGTACAGGTATGTGCTTGTTTGTTTCTCTTTCCCTCTGATACGGTGGCAGAATGTTGAGTAGCCCCTGTCTTTTCTTTTTCGTACGAAGGGAACGCAAGTTTTACAAAACATTAAGTATAATGGGTTCGCCGACACCCATATTGTTGCTATCATCACACGGTGTTTTCATTCCCATCATAAATTATTGCGTTTCTTCGTATGTGGAAACAAAGAATCTGGGTGGAACCAATTCTAATTCTGGTACTGCCTGGAGTCATACCAAAGAGCTACCTGATTTCCCTTCCCTCGGCTCCGGACACTCCATCAATTTCCTTTAAACATTTGCAATTTAGGCTTTCTTAGGACTGGGTACGTGAACTGTTTTAATGATTAGGAACTGGAAGATCAGTCCTCTCTAGTATGTTCATTGTTAATATTGCCGATCGTTATATTAAATTAAGGTTATAAGTTATCTTTCTTGTGAATATTATCACTACCTTAAATAAAAGTTCTGATGTGTTGCACTCGCGTGCCTTTCTCTACTCTTGTACGAACTATTCTTACACATTCTTATTCCTCTATCTTCTTCATGTTAATAGAGATAAACGTTTGCACTAATTGCAAATTTGCCTGTAGGTGCGAGGGGAATATGGGAATACAATAGACTTTAAGTGACAGTCAAATATTTTAAAGCTGGTTACTATATGAAGAGATAAGGAATATCTCCGAAATGATTTGCTACAACAAAAATAAAAAATAATAGAAATGAAAAATAGAATGCATTAGGACATAACTTGTGTTTTAACAAGATCTTCATTTTTTGTATAGTAAGATTTGGTGTATCACTTATGCAAAAGTCATCGAGAGTGAACAGGCTGCAGCCAGAAAATTTAGTGTACACTCCATTTGCCATAAAGTGTCTTAAACATGTGGTATTTTAATAAAAATTGTTACAGCCATTTTTGAGAAGGTAAAATTTTTTGAAAAAAAAATTTATGCAAAGGGTAGTTTAAGATGGAGGAATTTTCTTCAAAGTCTTCGTCTCACATCCTTGAAAGATATTAAATTAAAATACCAACTTTGATTTTTAACCGACTTTTCGTTTGTTATGCTGTTCACATACAAACACACACAGAGACAGACACACATACACACATACGCACATGGAACTTTTTCTGAAAATGCTTTTTTGGATTCAGGGGGCCTCAAAACCAATATTTCCAATGAAATCTCGTCATCGAATTTTTTGGTCGAATACAGTACCTACCAATAAACCAATATATTTTAATATATATGTAACAAAAAAGTTTTAAAATATTAAACAGGACATAAAAGAAGGGGGAAGAATTTAGGTTTGAGGAAATTAAATTTGTAATTTAGTTGAATTTCCAATCTCCATATTTCTTCAGCTCCTTTAGAAAATGTATGTATTTTTCCTTATCAATTTCAGCGTTAAGTTTAATGGTAATTTTATTTATTTAAAATTGTTTTAGAAGTTTTACATGACTAGAAAATGAAATAGCTGAAGGATACCTTATATCCAAAGTGACTGTTATAATTATTTTGCAGGAAGAAAGTTGTCCATGGTTTTCCAAATTTTAAAAAAGTATAATGTGCAATATCTGCAGAAGACAGTTTATTTTTTATTCATTGCCTGCAAAACAATTAATATAATTTGTTGCAGAAATTTTAAAGCGTTCTTGGACAGAAATTATTGGAAGCTACCAAGTACCCTCTTCCATTTGATTTGATGACGCACTCTTTCGGGTCTTATTACCCTCCTTCATGTTCTTCATTCCCTATCACCTTATGATTTATTTATTTTTTTCTTATTAATGAATTTTGCAGTCCATTGGACCGTTGCATGACATTTGACCCCACACCTTCGTTGTTAATGAAGGGCGCAGTCGTGATTTTTCTATCACTCCCCTCTTGGTTCACGTCTGCCACCCCTCCCTCGTGACCTGTTATTTAAATTGCGTTGAGATCCGTGGTTGACCTTAAAAAGCCTTAATTAGGTGCACAACAGTGATTGATTACAGAAAAGAGACAGGAAATCTATTGCCGTCTTCCTTTGTGTACCTCTTTGAACAGAGTTGGTGCCGGTTCAGCCATATTAGAGGCTTTTTCCTACTATCTGCTGTGTACAGAATGACTTGAAGTAGCCAGGAAATAATGCCCTTATCAACATCTCCAATCTGTGCTTCAAGGTGTAAAAAATGGGGTCTCTAATGCAAAGGACGAATGGAAAAGATGCTCCCATAGCATTTCCTCCAGTTCCCGGCCAGTTAATTCAAGTCTTTGACATAAAATGTAACCATAATTTGCCTGAGTAAACAACATTAACTATCCAGTTTGACCATAATACAGGGTGTTAAAGTAAAGCTATTCCATTTATCTGATCATTGAAATTTTTTACATTACATACATTTATCACAAAGAAGTAAACATGCAATATTTCACTTCCATTTCTCAGCTATTTTAAAACTAATTGTTCATAATTGTTTATTGATTAATTCAAAATTTCATTAAATTGTGTTCGACATATTGCAAATTTTATACATAAACAGCCAAAAGGTTTCACGACCGAATAGAAAAGAGACCTTATATAGCATTTTTTGTTTTTGAGAAAATTAATATTCAAATTAATTATACTCTGTAGAGATAGTCTAAAATTCACACACTATTTTGCTTTTTATGCTGAAAAACTTCATGCGTGGTATCTAAAACTGTGAATGTGAAAAAAAATATTTAAAAAATTAATAAAATAACAAAGTGTGTATAAATAGTTAAAGCTTACAGCTGAAAATATCTGCTTCTTGTTAACCCAAATAAACTTGCGGTTCACATTTATAAATGTCGTATGCAGGAGAAGATAAAAGGTTAGTCGTATTTGCATGTCGTTATGAGATGGATACAAAATTCTATGGTTTTGGCAAGAGAGAGAGAGAGACCCAAGCTAATAACGGTTTCCCAATTGAAGGTATGAGTGTTTGAAAATTCAAGCCCATAACAAGAAATATCTTGGAAAGGTCAACTACTCAAAAAAGAAATTATGACAAATGGTGTGCTTTATCGAGTTCTACTATTTTAGGCAATAAGATTTTGTCTATCACTTCAGTTTAACAACAAATACGCAAGATATGCAGAATGAAAAGGGATTCAGAGGCTGTTCAAGATGTGCATTTCATTTTTATGGAAATAACTCAGACATTATTTCAATCAAAATCGTTAGAGCCGTTTTTGAAAAGCTAAAACATTTTATAAAGGATCCATTTAATTTGGAATTAGAGGATTTTCTTGAATATCTTTGTGTCATACCCGTTTAAGATGTTGAGCATACCGTTTTTAATACTTCGGAATTAAATTAAGATATATTTTGCACACTAAATAGCTACATACTCCACTCACATTAATTTATGTTTTCAGTGCAGTTTTTTCGTTATTGCTTTAATTCCATTTTATTCCAAAATTACTATAAAATGCGCATTTATTAAACAAAAACTGTTTGCTTCGCTTGTTGTCAAAGAATTTCCTAATTTCATATCGTAATATACATTTACCAAAGCTACCATTCGACTTCGTAAGTAAATTCTCAGTTTTTTCTCATGGTTATGTCCAAATGATCGTTCAAGAGAACTGCAGCCTATGATTTATAAATTGTGTGTGACATTCTTGTGAGGTGAAGGGTAATCAGTAGATGAATGCTCACAATGTGTTGTAGTGGAGTTTGTCACAACTGTAAGGTGACGCAGCAGTGTGAAGGGATAGAACGTTTGGAAGGTAACAATGAATCAGTCTACAATCTTCAGTAGCTGCACCTGTCAATAATAAGTAAAATTATACAAGAATGGTCACTTCTTCTTTATTAACATTCCATATTTCAACGTATCTTTCATATATCCCTTATCATATATATTATAAAATTACATAAACCTTTTTTTTTCTTTGGGTGAACAAATTCGCGAAATGTTGATAAATCTAAATGGTCATCAGGATATATGTTTGCTTTCTGAGGTCCTTGGAATGGAAATCCTCGAGTTCAATGAAGGGAAACAAATGTGTTGAATGGAACACTAACTACCGGAAACAACAGGAACTGCGCCAAATTACACAGCAGGTACCATTTTACACACCAAAATATAAAACCTATTGTACACGATTGAAATTGCAAACGCATTCCTGCCACGGATCATTAGGTTCGATTTGAAAGATGAATATTTATTCCTGAACGTTGGTTGGTTCGTTATGCATTGCCAAGAGTCTCACAGACACTCTGAACAAGGCAGCAAGATTTTATTTCATTTAACTTTAAATGCATGCTATCAAGAAGTGTCACTACTCATGCAAATAAATTCAATTGAGATGAAATGACAGATAGGAAAGGTATTATAACGTGAGAAGGCTAATATGTAATAAACATTTGATACTGTTAATGAGTATCATATTAATAGAAAACAAGCAAATGGTATAAGTCTACATGTTTTCCAGAAATATTCTGACATAACAACAAGCAGCTGCCAAGTTATATGACTGAGGCATATCTTGCTGACTACATACAGTACTAGTTTCTACCTACTTATCCTGCAGTACTGAATGAATCATAAGAATTGTTTACACTTGAATTTCTTATTGTGATCTGTTTTTATTTCAGCAAGCAAAGGATTTTGAATCATTAAAGCTATATGTAGCTTCAAAAATAAATAGCTCAGTAATTAAGGAAGAAGACATGAATAAATATTGAAAGCATCTATGAAATCTATATTTGAGCACGCAGGTGCAATAATGGGGTAAGTCAGTTTTCACTGTTTTCACTATGATTAACATACATATCGCACAACTCAGTTCAGGTACCAAACATACATATTATAGTAACAAATACATTCCCAAATGTTGCCAATAAAGATGTCGGATTTCAAAATATTGTAGTCATCTGTTATTGAAATGCGATCTTCTGAAATATTTATTCCACTGTAGCTCAAATTGATATTGTCTTACCTAGCCCATTATTGAATGTGCATGCTCAACTTTTGGGAGGCATACTAGTTCGGTCTTATCAGATGCAAAAATGAAATGAGCAGCACTAATTCGGCAAGGGGTCCAGAAGGATCCGAGCTATATTGCATGGTGGCAATGATGCCAATTCGAATTTAATTTAATGATCTGTTTTCATTTCAGCCGCTAGTAAAGTTCAACTATGGCAGAACAAGAAGAAAGTGTTGTGCACAGTGAGAAGGGAAACCCAATGTATGTTATACGTGGTTTTAACTTTACCTTTCATAAACCATGGCAAGGGATTTTCAGAGATAACGTTGTATTTTGTGATTCTGCAAGGCTTTTATCAGAATTAACGAGAAAAATAAACTATATATATAATTAAAGAAAGTAAAATTTGAGACACAAAATGCCAGATTTTGTATCCAAATCAATAGTCTCCAGTATAAAACACTGTCATACAAATTTCTTCTAGGTACATAAAACTGGCAGCGCAGATTGGCTATCTTTTCTTGAGTGTATTACTTTGAAGCAAATATGACAGAGTGGAGTTGCTTTATGATAGACCTAAGCCTGCATGGAATGGGAAGGAAAATGTTTATATCAATAGGATTCGATAGCACTGTTCGCTTAATGATTCGGGAACGAACTAGTATTGTTTGGTTCTATGCTGGGTATCGAATTAGTACATATTTTTATCCATGGGATCAAACTAGTAAGCACTGTTAGTAGCAAGATTATTGGGTATACCACTTATGCAAAACCTATCCAGAATGAAGAGGATTTCTGAGGAAATTCCCAGAAAATTCAGTATATACATCTTATTTGTCATGAAAAGGTGTTTATCAAAGTCGTTACAGCTATTTTTGATAGAATTAAAAATTTCGATAAATGTTTCATGGGAAATATTTCGTGTCGCATCCTTGGAAGAAGCTTGATAATTAACCGACCTTTTAATTTTGACTTGTGTTATTTTTCTAAAAATGCATTTTTGGATTTAGAAATACTAAAAATTTGGGTATCAAATTTTTGGAAAGAATGCATTACCTATCATACACATAACAAAGAAAGTAAATACTAAAGTATTTATGATTGCTTCTGGGTGAAGTTACAAATGTATGTATGTATTCTTTACTTTCAAGTTTTTCATGCTTATGTTCTCCATATAAAGAGCAATAGTGAAGCAAGACCTGAAATCAGGTTTCTTACCAAAGACATGTTAAATTCACGCCATTATTCCCACACCCATACCGATAAGTGAAGGTTACATCATAACTATCTATCGCTACTTCGCATTCCCTTCTCCTTTATGACTGTCTTTGTTTCAGTTTATTGCCACGAAACGTCAACACTCCGTGATTTGCATTGGAGAGTGTGTGTGGTTTACCAGCCATTGTTATTGTTCACTGTATAAGATGATCGATATGACTATTAATTATGCAGGGAGCACAACCGGTATTCTTTTATTAAAGCAGCTACTTGGTATCTAAGCATTGCACAAGGGTGTCGGCATGGCAGATGATTGCAAACTTTTCATCATGTCAAAGTGTGCCTAAATGAATGGATTTTTACTTTGTCTACTACGTATTGTAAAAGTAAAGAAGTATTGTATTCTACTCAAAATTTCGACGTCGAGATTTCAGCGGAAATATGTTTTGAGATCCCCTGAATAAGAAAACAGATTCAGAAAATTGTCCGCATTACTCAAACACGAAAAGTCGGTTAAAATCCTCTAGAAGAAGTCGTGAAAACAATAAAGCAGTCCACCGACTTCAACAATAAGCAGTCATTTCTGCAAACGTACAGAGTTTCATTATTCCTGAGACATTCCAGTGGCGTCGCTTCAGGCACCAAGTATGATGGAATTTTCAGTGTCGTGTTTGACTTAAGGACAGCAGAGTAAGTGTTTGCTCACCTCGTGTCAAGAAATTATGGTATTGGGGTAATTTCTGATACATTGTGCAATTGGTCAACGATAAAGTATTGAATGATTGTCATTTTCTCTGAAGGATTCTGTATAACTCTTGCAAAACTCAAGAGATCAACTGGAATGTTGGCGTTGTGGACCTATCATCACTTCTGCTACACAGTGACATCGGCAATGGTTAGGAGGGCTATTCATTCATTCGTTCATTCATTCATTCGTTCATTCATTCAGTCTTATTCTTCTTCTTCAACATCACCACCGCCACCATCATCATCATGGCCATGGCATAAGCCTTCTGGCTTGTTCCGTCTTCAAGAAAACTGATCTGTTCACCTAATTCGAGGTCTGCCGACACTCCTTCTGTCTTATACATTTTGTATTGTTTGTGGCGTTAGATCTTCATCCATTTGGTTTACAAGATCTTGCCATTTTCTTCTGTGTTCATTTATTATTTCATTTACGCTCTCGATCCCCAACTTCCTTGTAATGTCTTCATTTCTTTTTGTTTTCAAGATTTTGTAACCAGTAAAATGTTATCTTGGCAACCTCTATCTTTCTCTGTTGCGAGGCAATCAGCACTTTTGTCGTCCCATCACTTGGCCATAGAACGTTCCACTCTCCTTTCTCGTGTGTTTTTGTGCAAAAGTGATGTCAGTGATGCTACCTCTCAAAATACTTCTTTCAGACACTGTCTGGATACTTTTGACCATATAGCGTAGTCTAACTCGCATGATGCAATTTTCATAGCCACAACTGCAAGTCTCCAAAGAGAGAACAGAGGGAAACCTAACACCGAGCTGCAGCAGTTGACTGCAGAAAACTAAGGACTGTTGGAGATGTGTTTATTCTTCCTGTTTGCGAGCATTCAACTTGCAGAGATATACGATCCTGCTGTTAAGCCTGTAGGAAAGGAAGGGGCATTTTGCTGTAAAGAAAGAGAAGGAAACGTAATTTGATTTCAAATTAAAATGAATTAATCTTGTAACTTTCAAGGTTTAAGACTTAGAGCCTGATATGGAAATACTTTTATTCCTCCCGTTTGACCTTTCCTAAGGATCGTGTATTACATTGAAATGTTTTTGTACTTTTTAAATCAAGAATTAACTTTTCTCATATGTTAGAATGCTTTATGTTGTTGGTATCCGTATTCGCTAACCTTTCGAGGGCTCTTCATTGTCTATTGGCAGAACCCTGGCTTTATACGCCTTATCCACCTTCTGTATATTTCTTTTCCTCCTGCTTTCTCTCTCTTTCTCTCTCTCTTCTCTCTTTCTCTCTCTCTTCTCTCTTCTCTCTCTCTCTTCTCTCTCACTAGGCTGACGTAATGTTTCTAAAGCAAAAAGCTGTTGTTTCTGTGGTGTTGGTATAAATCAAAACACACATTACTGGTTTTTGTCCTATTTAATACTCATTACCTGGGTGTAACAAAGAAAGCAAGTATGAAACGACTATAATGAAATATGGAGAATATTTTGATGCTCACTGCGTAGAAAATCATTAAACGCTTTTGTTAGTAGCAGTACAAATTTCTCTTGAAGCTGAAAATAAGTATTAAATAAAATCTTAGAAACTATTCATAAGGATCTTTCATAAAATTAAGGCCACAGACACTCTATGTGACAGCCCAAAGCAGGAAAAGTACTGCTTTCCCAGATGATCATGGTATATTTATCAAATACATCAAACTTATACGAATGTTTGTTTAGTATCAAAATCAGGTTCAAAAATTAATGTTAAATGTGGACCATAGATAATCACATTAAAACTTAAATTGGCATTTTTAAAGCTAAAATTGTTTTCTCACAATTATGTTTTAGGTATGCTAAAAATTCCATGTATTGCAGTTTTCTATTTGTGAGAAGATTGTCAAACTATTTTGGATATGAATACACAAAATGTTTAAGACCATCAATACTTTGCTATTGATTAATTAATAGTAAAGTATTCTATAATATTGGATGTGAAATGTATAATAATTAATGCGTTACTCTTATTTCGGAAAGTTGACTAAAAAATGTGGAATAATACATATATACTAGCATATTATTTTCAGGCGGCGCCGTTGCCGGCCGGTTAGACAGTTAGACACCTAGGCGGCCCGGTTCGATCCCAGGGACCCGCATGTGATATTAGTGGTGAACGAAGGGGCGTCTGGGTGGGTTTTCTCCGGGTTCTCCGGTTTCCCTCACCACTCATTCCAATTGCTCCATCATTACCTTTGCATTCATCGATTTCGCGTGCATTTTATATTGTCCTCTACCTCACTATCATAACTGCCACTCTGTCCGGTCCATGGGTATCTCTGCTGCCAAACAGGCGTCTGACCCTAGGCACTGGCTCGTAAGCTCTAGGGGATGTCATTCCTACAAAGAGGGATGGTAATGAGGTAAAGAAGATATCACTTTTAATTACTCACAATATGTCGGAATATTTGGATATCTTTTAGCTACTAACATTTAGAATATTTTATTTTGTCCTAGGGCGAAAAAAACAATCGATGGCACGTTCACAACTGTGGTTACGAGAGGCTTTAAGCTATAGTTGAACTAAATAATTAAACATTGTAATAGTTCAAGTAATAATTCTATGAAGAAGTGAAAATAATAACTGGTCAGAAAATTATGGTCATATCTTTCGCCGTGTGAAGCTTAGGGGGAAAAGAACACACACACAAAAAAAATCAACATAACTTCCTTTTACTGCGGTTTTTATAATCCATCCCTTTGGTGAACCTTAAGTATTGTAACCTATTTTATGGTCTTTATCATTTGCCTACAGTAGGCAGAGAAAATAGATGTCTTATTCCACTAACAATTTTTATATGGAGATTTCATCGTAAATACACGTTTTATGGGCCTTTGAATAAATTCATTTTTCAAAACACGTCCACGCAGTTGGGGGTTATGGTGTATCTGACTATAGTATAATTAAAAAACGAAAAGTTGGATAAACTTCAAAGTGATGCTGTCAATATCTCGTGAAGATGCGACGCGAAGATTTTCAAGAAAATACCACCTCCCAAATTACCATGTACATGGAGTACGATATTTTTTATTTTATCAAAAATTACTTTTACTATTTTGATTAAAACACCGTATACTTAAAACCCCTTCATGGCATCTAAAACGTACCTTACCTTCCGAGTCCTGAGATCACAATATAAGAATTAAAATTATCTTGTGCTTAATGAGTTTCTATGGGCCAAAATCGAACAAGAAATACAAAAATGGGGGGGGGACCTTTTGGGGTGTGACTTTTTAGGGGGCCTACAATGACACTTACCTACAGCTTTTGTTAGGTTTATCAATATGTGTTATTAAGCATCAAAAGAACAAGAATATTCAAAATATAAAATTTTGTTTTCGGGGGGTTTGGGGTTCAGGGGGGTTTTAGGGGTAGTATCATATATAATGCTTCGGAACTACATTAAGTTTTTATGGGTTTTTTAACTCTACCTTCGGTACAAAGTAGACAAGAGAGAAAAAACATGAACATAGAAGGTATCAAATATGATACCACCGGCTGTAATGAGTTTAACACATTCAGAGCGAGAAAAAATATACAGAACCTAAATTATCATATGTGATACCAAAGGATGCAGTAGGTGAAATATATTTCCCGTGGATATTAGAGTGCTGCTTGGTCGATGGGTCGTTCATCGTCCTAGGCAGTTCTTTAACTTAGGAACTTTTGCGCATCTCTGTGGCTTGTCTGCTGCAACCTGCAGCCTTCTTTGCTTCATACCTACAGTAGACTCACAGTGCACGAGGTGTCCCCCTCGTTTGTATGTAACATGTTCCCACACGTTCATTTTGGTAAAGTGATATGTTTACCTTCAAGGTCGTTTATATAAATTATTTAACCAAAATAAACAATGTGTTGGCACATGATAATGACTATAAATTTATTAACCTTGCTCACTTATTTAACATCCCTCTCTAAGACTCTGAAGTATAATTTTGTCTGCTGCAGGAGAGGCGAATGTAAGCGAATATTCGGCAAGTGAAGCCAAGTCGAAACATGGGTGCGGTTTGTTCAGTAAGGCCTTCTCACACTGTACCGGGAATAATAACTATCTTTCCTCCTCACCCAGTGACATATGTAACTTATAGACACCTGGCTAAGCACACACTTACTTCAGCAAGGGTTACCTATCATTATAATATTCCCTAAGAGCTTCTGGCAGGGTCATTACTCCTGTTCCTAGCGATACAGGATGCTGATAAACTTGCAATCCATGTTTGTCTTCTTCTGTCATTTAGGCATTGCTCTATGTTGTTTTTTTCAAGGATGCCCATCCATTGTTTAGGTCCGCCATTGTACCTTCTTCCCCTTGGCTTACAAATATTTTTGGAAACCTGCTGTAAATATATCTTTCTTTCCTTGGACGCCGGTACAACAAAGTGCAAGTTATTTAGTGGATAGAACGATATAGGATGGGAAATCTAGACCGTCCTTTTTAGTCCTAAAACTATTAAAGATTATACACTTACACCACAAAGCATTTATCTCGACGTTAAAATAGTTCTACCGGCAAAATTGGCAACGAGAAATTTTTATTTTTTTAAATAGTTATTTTTTTATATTTATTAAGTCACGAATTATCAAACCGAGCAAGATGGCTTGTGCGCTGTTCCTGTAGGTCAGTCGGTAGAGCACCTGACTGGTGTAGAGGGGTCCCGGGTTTGGTTCCCGGCTGGGGAGTGGGAAATATTCTCCAGCCAAGGTTATATCCATCCTCCCCAGGGTCTAGAAGTATGCATGAGGGTGTAAATGTATGATTTAATCCACAGAAGATCCAAAAATCCATTGTACCCCACTATACCCAATATGCTTCAAAGGGAAGGCCACCGAACTGTTAGGGACTTCCACGCATCTCTGCGTCGTGTAACTTCCTGTGGTACTTTCATTTCATCCCTTATTCCTGGGGTTGTAGGTTGCAGTGTCCAAGTGTCTCCCTGTGTTGTACAAAAAGCGCCAAAAATATTCAGTGGATTTTGTATCGTTTTCTGGGGTCTTTTGAGGCATGAGCTCCACCACTATCCTGGGCGACGACGACGTGCTACTGGCAGGCTGAGGATTCAGCCCGACGACTTTTGCTGCGTACCTACCCCTGTTAGGGCTTAACCGCCACTATCCTGGGCGTTCACTAAGCTCTCCCCTTATATTTTAACCCCTTCAAAGGCCTGCTCTTTGCTAGCCAATAAGGTATGGCTGCCAATCATAATAAGAAGTCTGTATGACAAAGAAAATTCAGTCAACTCTCTTTCTCTTCTAGCCAAGACCTTCGAGAGCGTACACATATGTTTCGCTCCTGCAAACCTTTGTAACGGTTATTGGCGTAACTATTTAACAGGAGTGGTACACTCTTGCACTGTGACTTAAAGGAACCAATGAAATGGCGTTCTACAACGATAAATAATGTGACAAACAAGTGAGGTGCAGCGATATTTTCTTTGGCGCTGTTTGTACGCATAAGCTATGGAGAAACTATCAACATTTTTACTGAATGACTTTATTAATGATCAGTTTTCATATATAATTTCATTTTATTTCTCTTGTGGCACAGAAGCTCAGTCGTTAGCGTATTTGGCTTGTATCCTGGGTTTATATTCCCTGCGCTGTCCATAATTTTTTTCCATCCTTAGCTCAGTCAATAGCTACATATTGGTTGGATATTTCGACCTCAGCAATACGAAGCAAAGTTCTAACACAAATAAGCTTGAAAAATAACAGCAATTACACGACTAAGGTCACCTGTATGGCATTGTTCGTTAGTTGTACCCCCCTTAAAAAAAAAAAAAAAAAAAAAAAAAAAAAAAAAAAATATATATATATATGGCAATTTTTTACACTTAATTTTGTTTAATGTAAATTTTTACCCTGTTTATAAAATCATTTACATGGACTTAGTATCCCCGTGAGCGATGCACTAGAGGTTTCGGATATTTTAATATATTATTGATTTCGTCAATTGTTTCCTTAATCCAAGAAGCCATTGGAGTATATGAGGATCAGTTTTGAATACATATTACTGAATTTAAAATTTGCAAGTAAATATATTTATAATTATTCACTAATAATAATAATAATAATAATAATAATAATAATAATAATAATAATAATAATAATAATAATAATAATAATAATAATAATAATAATAATAATAATAATAATAATAATAATAATAATAATAATAATACATAAATATTTAGAATTATAGATCTTCGCTTAAAAACTAGGCATTGTCTAGTCTGAAAATCTGCCTTCATACCTTTATTATAGCACGAGGACTGGTATTAGATTATATCAGCGACGCCCAACGTTTGCGAAAGAGGTGAGTTTGAGTTTACATCCTTCCATTATACGCGGACTTTGCCTCTCTTTAATCCCCAACCATGCATTGTGATGCAGTGGCGGGTTGCTTACATGTACGTTGCGTTTGATTTACGAAAGCACTTTCAAATCTCATGCGATAAACATTTGTTCATTAGTGACTTCTTTGGCACTCCTTATGTTTAACAAGTCAATCAATATTTGACATAGCGTTATGAGATACACCAAGTGATCGTCGCGTAAACTATTACTTTTAATATAGTTCAGTTTGAAGTAATTCTGTTCACAAACGTGTGCAGAGCTATACTCACTCTTATATACACTGTTCTTGCAAATGCTCATTTGTCTATCTAGTACATTTTAATCGACATAGGTATTTTCAGAAATAACCTTACTGCGAACTTTGTTTTAGGTGCAAGGGGACTCTGGGAATACAGCAGGCTTTAGTGATAGTGAAATGTTTTAAGAGCTGGTTCCTATATCTTTGAAACTGCGTTCTGTTTGCAAGGCCACGGAATGAGAAAACGAATACATATACCTATTTGAAAAAAGTATACCTATTGACAAATTCAAACAAACAAAAAATAATATCTCGGAAATGGTTCACTCAAAAGAAAAACGAAGTGTTTCACATAAATTGTGTGTTTTAATGAGATGCATATGTTTTATTTACGCTTTTGTCTGCCTCTTACTGTTTACCATTTATGCAAAAATTATCTAGAATGAAGAGGTCTTTTGAGGACATTCCCAGAAAACTCGAGGTATGGCTTAGAAATTTCCATGGAATCACCTGTTACTGACTGTCTCTCCCTCCGATGAGGAGTGGAGTGGGGTATTGCCGCTCACTGTGTAAGATTCTCCAAAGAGAGAAGGTTGGACAGCTCTGGGTTATATTCTAAAACTAACGTTGCAACCGAATGAATTTCGTAAACAATTTTAGCCTAATTTAAAACACTTTGTCACAAATGAATATCCTACGGTGGATACAAGTTACTTGCGTAACGTTTACCAACTAACTTCGGCTGCTGAAGGACTCCGCATTCACTGGAGCCCACATTCCATTCACCGTATCGAAGTTAAACGGACATTACACACTACAAAATCTACTACAGACAATGTCTTGAAAGGCAAGCGGCGGATATCAATTATTAAATTAGATATAACACGGTATTACAATAACAAAGCGAGTGCCATTGCAATGCATTATGATTCGTGATCAAGAGTTTAGGAACCAGGTTGTATTTCAACCCCCTTTTCTCCCCGGGCCACTCCTTTCTGCAATTCTCTTCCTTGAACCGGAATAATATTGTCAAAGGTCTACTTTTCGACGACGAAGACCCAGTCGGGCTAGATATCTTAAGCCTGGAGCCTTGATCTTTGAGAACGTTGACCTGGGTGGTTTGTGGGGGGAGGGGAGGCGTCTCTTGATTTACAGGCTGCGCAAAGCGAACTTCTGATTGTTTCGCGAACTACAGCAGGTGAAAAAGGTTCAGTCTCCGAGCCGAAAGAGAAGAAAGAAGAGGGTGGATGGACAGACCTGCGGAGGTCATTGGAAAGGTTATATTAAGTGCGTAGCTAGCGGAATTAATTTCAGGATCTGAAGGTTTATATCAGATTGTGATGTATTTTCAAAAATCATATCTATTTATCAGTTACATCAGTGGAGCATCCCTTTTTAGGGGAGTTGAGATGCCCTATCTCTCCAATGTTAAATAGATCACCCATTATCTAGGATACTATTTGAGATAATTAGCTGAATTTTTTAAGCATGTCAGTGGTAGTTTTAAAGTTTTCGTCAGAAGCAAAGTTATGTACGATATTTATTCAAATATAAGGGGATTAAAATTTAAAAAGCTACTAATATGCCTGGTACATAAAACCTTTTTCATTGAAATAAAGTTTACTTCCAAATGTGTGATACAAATTTCAGCACACTATACCAATAACTTTCAGAGATAATGTGGCATCTGTATAGAAAGTTATTAGTTCTTCAGAAATTAAAGACTATGTGGCTTTATTTTAAATAATACAAGCAAATCTAGAGGTTCTTAATACGCACGTATTTTTGGTTTTATGGGCCACACCGTCGTTTGCTTGCCCCCATACGTGTGATCTCAATCCCATGGAAGGGGAAATTGGAAGGGCCAAGGGGAAATGAATGCTTAAAGAAAACAGGTAACTTATTCTTATAGGAGCTGCCCGATATATTAATTGCGAGTGGCAGGATTTTTGAAAAATATAGAAAAGGTTGAAAATGACAATGGGAGAAAGACGTTTTATAAGCTGTATATAGTGCATGAACTGAAAGTAACATTTCTATTCCGCTGTTTTACGCGAGTTCTTTGCTTTAATCTAGTGTGAATACACATTCCAAGGTTGGCACCAGTATCGCAAGCGTGAATAGACGCACGACTCCTGCTTCAGATATAACTGTGTACCTGGAATTATTTACTGATGTACTGACTGGCTGCATTCCTGCCAGGAATCATGAGCTGGTTGACAAAACTGCACGGTCTCGTATTCACAAATATGAACGAGTTAAAGAGTGGGAAGTGATTCTAATAATAGAGAAATTCCCACGTACCAACCGAGACGTGAACTCGTGACTTCTTCCCAAGGCCGTCAAGAAGTACTTAATGTGCCTTCAGAGACGATATTACGATATGGTTTTCCTTCTATAACATAATAGTTCATAGTCCGAAATGACATAAAAGTGTTTATGTTATTTGCCACTTGGAACTGCAAAATGGCAGCGAGATTACGAGCGAATTCTCACTAAAGGTCTGCGAATGGCAATGGGACTGTCACACAGACAGACACACACAAGTATGCACGCATTTTGTCTCGCTGTCATGTTCCCTCATCCATCCATTACTGTGGCGCCTGTGGATGGGTATTACGTCAGGAATCACCGTGTTCAATGTCGATACCTTTGGAATTTTCTGCAACCAATGCCAAGAATTCCTTCGGTTCTGTCTGTGCATGAGGTGCGACTCATTAACAATACTTCTCATCAAATAAAAGTTAAATAAAGATTGCGTGTTGCAAATTAAAATATTATCTAGTACTGACCACATTTTGAGATATTGCAACTTTTTCTTGAGGTTAAGCACTAGCACTTGTTCTCTTGGGATATTTTTACATTCCGTACTACGTATAGTAACTAGGGGAAGTATTGTATGTGGCCCAAAATTTGAATGACGAGATTTCACCAGAAATATATGTTTTGAGGCCCCTGAATAAAAAAAAGGCTAGAAAAACGTCTGTGAACAAACCAAAGTTGATATTTAATTTTTTAGAAAATTTTGATTTTCCCAAGAATGGCTCAAACGATTTTGATTAAAAGAGAGACAAAATCTTACTGCACAAGAAAAGTAGTTCTCCTACTCCTCCTCCTGTTCTTCTTCTTCTTCTTCTTCTTCTTCTTCTTCTTCTTCTTCTTCTTCTTCTTCTTCTTCTTCTTGTATATATGATATTATCCGGTTCATTTCGCCTTTTTATTCCTTGGTTGAGCTATAAATGCTCTCAATTCATCTCATAGCAGATCTTGTCGTTTTCCCATCTAAAAATCTGCCTTCTTTGGCCCGTTTTACTTGTCGGTTATTCCCCAGCCTGTTAATGCGTTCCAGTATTTCCGTCGTTCATTAATAAATTTTGTTATATCTTGAATGAACCACTACCTTATGGAGAAGGTGCCAATCTTAAAACACTTGACTATTGCTTAAAGCATACAGTATTCCCCTTGTTCCAACAAGAACATCAGCAATACGATAATTTCTACAAACGCAGAAATCTCAAGAAGGAGTTAGAGGAATAATTGTTAATAAAAACCGTTTGTGCAAGAGTAGAGAAAGTCATGTGAGTGTAACACATCAGATTTTTCTTTTATTTGGTTAGAGAACCTCCTCTCACTCAGTAGGCTATGGATGAACTATAAAATCTCGTTGGAATCCTGTCTTATCCTGTTTTGTTTCCAATAGGAGTGTTACGGACACATCTAATTATCTGTAGCAGTACTGAAATTTGTTAACATCATGTGAGTTAGCAACATTTTTATAATCTTATTTGCATTAAAAGTCCATTTGAAGTTTTCACCAGTTTCTTGGCGCTATTGTGCTCTATCTTTCCTTACTCTCAAAGAAAGTGTTTCATGTGCCTCAGTTATGTTTTGGATTATGCAGCAACAATGAATCTGAGAAAGAACAAAGGATCAGCGTGTGTGGCAGAACACCTTACAGAGTGAAAATCGCAAACTCAGGACCTTGTAGTTTAGGCTTCATCGCATGGTGTACGCAACAAAGGCGACTTTACATTTACTTGCTGCTCAGGTAGCAAATTGCTATTTGTTCCTGCCCTTTGTTTTCCTTCTGCGCAACGAGACCTGAGATTTTAACACAGGCCCTGAGCACCTGCACGACACAAGCATTCTACTAGAAGTTAACATCCGGGTCGTTGGTGCTCCAAAATCTTCGAAGTCATTTGAATTTATTTGAATTCATAAAACAGGAACTTTGACAACGTGAAGTTTGCTTGTATCAAATTCACTAACATTCAAGTTACGTACAAGAAGACTCTGTTTTAAAGAATCACTTCTCCTCGAAGTGCAGAGGTTTGATTTCTTAGAATACAGGAAAGCAAATGTGACGATTAGTTATTTCTATAATATTTGCTCATGAGAGGCTTAAACATTTCCCCATTTCAGCTTTAAGAGCATATTGGGGATTTAATAAAGTTGTGGATGAGTTTGCAGTTTGAAGTTTTCCACAACACTGTCCCACTTAAATAAACTTATTAGCACTTAAAGGTAATGAATGTTGAGGAACATTAAACGTATTTGTTCATTTGCTTGAGATTCTCAGACTATGAACCTCGAGCACTTTAGACCGCTGTCGTCCTTCGTGATCTAGAGGTAACCTGCTAGCCCCTGGTTCCCAAGATCGTAGGTTCAAACCGGTGGATGGTGATGGATCTTTTATTCGCGCGTAAAAATCCTTATGGTAGATTCCTTCGGAAGGGAAGTAAAGCAGGTTTACTGCACGCAAAATAACCTCAATCCTGATAGAGAGGGCTCTGAGCAAAATCACATGGTCTTTTCCGCCCAATGTAAAAGGGGGTACTGAGAACCACAGTAGTTAAAGAGCGTTCATAAGTGGCACTATTTCAGTTTACCAGAAGCCGCTGATATTATTCAACAATTTAGCTATTTCTAAATGGAGAGCGGATGCTTAAAATAATTGTGGCAATGTCGACAAAGGGCAAACATTGCTCTTTGATCTGTTTCCTCCATCTTCTAAGTCATTTCCAAAACAGGTCTTTTATACCTATACATGCATTTCAAGATATGCAGAACCGATAATTTGCTTCATTTTTCCGTTTAATACATTAAAAATTGCAACATATTGCATTTATTCACACCTTAAAAGTTATTTTTATGGATACTGTATCTATTTATTATTCTTTTCCACAGAAAATTTGAACCAAATGAAAAAGTTTTACTCGTTTCAGATTCGTATTTAAGAAAACTATTTGCATATTTATTTATAATCCCCATAATTTTTCCTTCATGTAAAATGTTATAAAATATTTAAAGTATTCAAGGCAAGAAGTGATTTACTATTGTGGAACAGTGGGAAACATCAAAGAATTTTGCACATGCGGGTAACTATACATTTCCCACTGGATTACATTAAGAGTATTCGATATTCAATTTTTGACAACACTTAAATGAAATATCTTCTGCTGAAATTACCCTCACATATTTCGGAATAAAAGTCGAATTTTCGTTTTACGTATCTGCTAATTTAAATTTATAAAATGCGGGGTTTAAATGGACGAGCGTGGAATTACTAAAACGCGTGACATTTTAAAATGTATTAGATATGTTATTAATATTTTCAGGAGAATGCCTTTAAAGTGCTTTTATTAATCCAAATATACCCTTGTTAATTCCTACATATCCAAATCAAATAAAGAATGTATTCAAATACGATAAATGCGCGGTGAAGGAACTGAAAACCAATTTGATAAATTCACTGTTTCATAGATCCTTTCAAACCGAAAATTAAATACGGTGTGCTCTCATAGCACACACATGAACCGCCTCGGGCATTTTTCTATTACTGTTGTTGTCTTGTCGCTATACCTGAGGAACATGATTGTGGCGTTCAAAGGACAAACGAGAAGATGGGCAGCCACGCTGACCTTTGTCAGCAGGGAGCTAGCGAGAGCAGATCTCACTAACAGATGGCCCATGGACTTTTTTCCTTCCTCTCCCACACTCTGCTGTTTAAATGTAATTCTTATGCTGCATAAGTCTCGTACGTTTTCACTGTGACTACATTGAAGAAAAGCTGCAGACACAATTATTGTTATTCTTCCGCTTCAAAACTTATACTCTCTCGTACTAGGTTATGGTGAAAATTTCGTACACTTTGTATGAGCCTCAAGTCCATGATTGCAATAGAGGCATTGGAATTCCTAAAGGTTGCGCCAATTTCTTGCTTTATAAAGAACGGTGAGTAAGTGAACTAACTTTATGCTGAAAACAAACACTTCTCTACAAGAAAGTAAAATAATGTATATTTGGAAGCAGGAAAAGGAATTTAAGTTGTTATTGACAAACATATTCTACCCCCTCTTCCATTGTTCTAGCTATTCTATTGGCAAGAAGCTGGGCAACAACAACAACAATAAAATAATCATATTAATAGTTGGCTACTTATTAACACCTTTTAACAACACTTAACAATATGAGCAGGTTGTTATTGTTGTATATGAATGCTTATAGCTCAAAGTATGTAGTTACAAAATCGACAAATGTTCAAAGTAATATCCCCGAGGCAATAATTCGATAACTGCAATAACTTCCATGTCTGAGAAGAGACGACTGACGTATTAAGCTGTTTGTATTTTAGCATTGCAAGTAACCCAATACTTAGTCCACCTCTTCCTCTGCAAGAAAGATTCGCTAATCATATTACATCTACTTGGCTAGACAATCATAATTCATTGTGATATTATTTCTGATCCTTCCTTCGTTTCATGTGGATTTAAATAGTCCTCTTAGGTTTATTTTTGTTTCGTGAGGTGTGTTTCAGTTTAGTTTCAGTAATGTACACATCGTTTCGTTTAACTCATTAAGAATGTTTAGTTGCTACAAGGAAATAATTTTAAATTTAATGTGATACCTAGTGTTAAGGGACACTGGGAGTAAAATTTTGGTCAAAATTGTCAAAAAGTCGGAAATTGTTTTTTTACCTTAAAATGTTCCTGGAACACCGGTGCATTTAGATCAGCTAACATTTTTCATATCCCCCACTCCATGTGGCCATTACGGCCCTTTCAAATAGCGCTCTTCCCTTAACGGACACAGGATACTCCTATATAAAAGCCTGTTTTTCTCAAAACTACATTTCTGCACATTCCAAAAGAAGTATGTGTTACTGAAGTGAGTGTTACTTCAAATTCAATGAACATTTCCAAAAGTATTCATAAATAGCAGCTAAACAAAATTATGATTCAATATTGATGTTATCATTAACATGAATTCCAAAAACTTTTTTTTTTATATGAAAAAATCAATAATTTTTAAGATTAAATTTTCTTTGTTATTAAAAGAATATGTACAGCATAATCAGCAAACGTATTTGAAATATCTCTTCATACAATTGTTACCCATCTTTTAGAGTATCAGTTCTGCCAATATAAATGAATTTTGAAAAGTCAATAGACGCGGCCTCTATTTTGAAAATGTGCCTATTAAATTCATATAATTATTTATATATCATAAACGAATTATCCAATTTTAATGAAATTTGGTGTATCTGCTATTCTCATACAAATACAAACACAGTAAAAATTTCAGAAAATCTATCAAAAAATGTGGAACTTTCAAATTCCACTCCCTTAAAAGTACAGAAAATTGATATAAGTGGAGAAATTTTTTGATCGAGAGGATGAAACAGCCTCTTCGAGAAAATGCTTCAACTACTGAAGGTAATCATTAATCATAGAAATGTAACTTTTATTAAAAGGGGGAATATAATTCAAATATTTAATTCTTGGTTTGTGTATTCAACTTCGTGTAAAGAAATTTGTTATATTAATTGATATAAATCTAAAATATATACTAATAGAAACTGTAAGGCGATTGTGCACATTCGGAGTTTTTCAAGACGAGAGTGAATGGTCCATAGGTTGCATATGTTGCTTCGGTATCTTCAAGAGCAACCTATGTAGCAGAAGTATAATATATGAAACATTAAGGTGAAAACATTACAAAATAAATAAAATAATTAACAGAGAAAATGCAACACCAGGGTTAAAGTAGTTGCAATAGATATCCTTCGCTGTTTAGGGAACAAATTGCAAGAGACTTGCAATGAAAATGGTGTAGAGCTGTTGCATAAGTATCCCGAATATAACAAATACAACCAGAATAGAAATGCGAAAGTACAGAACACCCTTATCAAACAAATTAAACTAAAACACTTGTATAGGAGGATCAAACAAGCATACTGGAAAAATCAAAGGCAGGACGACCAAAATAGAATCTGGAAGGTTGGTAACCAAGAAATCCTTCCAGAGAAACGTATGCATTTTAAATCTAATTTTTTTAATACACGCTGCATCTGTACTGTACTCCGTAACGCGATAGATTGATTAAGGTTGACCTCTTAGCTTTTGCAAGAAGATGCAGCATGTAACGAGATTTCCAAGTCACAGTGTTTCGTGAGTTCCGAGGTCAGTGAAGCCCTGGTCAACTTTAATGACTTCAACCCTTTCCCATGAGTCAGAAAGCTGTCCGCTATCTTTCTCTTGATGTGGTGGAAAATGAGCGTAACTAATACCAATAATATTTAAGATTGCAGCTGGATTCCAGATGTTTCGTCTAACCTTCTTTCTGGAGGGTGGCCATGGCTTGTTAAGATGTTGGCTTTCTTTCTATATTTAAATGCCGCATTTTGTTGCGGTTGGCTGGATATTTTTTCTTTGTGAGTTCCAGAGCTATTGCTGTGTGTTAAATCACCAGCTTACGTGTTATATGGCAAACTTCTCTGATTTTATTTGTTAGCACTTCATTTTAGATTATGCCATGAAGCAACATGTTGAAATTAATAAATGTTTTCTTCCCCTTCATGCCCTAGATTCGTGAGTTTTACATTATTTTTAGCGCCACTACTCAATTTTTCATCATTTTGTCGAGAATCACCTGCTTATGCAAAAGTGTATTATAGAAATATTTGTATTTTCTTTTATCTTTAAGAGTAAGCTATGAAAATAAACTAACAATCTGAAGTTGTACACTCACATTGCTTTCTCCGTTCTTGTACTAAGTATTGTTACAAACTCTTATTCCTCTATCTTCTTCATGTTAGCGGAGATAAAAATTTGCAGAAATTAGATTATTGCTAATTTTTTGTAGGTGCAATGAGATTATGGGAGTACAGTAAGTAGGCTTTGACCGATTGTCAAATCTGTTAAAGCTGGTCGCTATACGAAGGCTTCGAAATTTCTTTCTCTTTGAAGAAATGAACTTTAGAAATAAAATTGTTGGGAAAGTTAAACGTGCAGAAAATTAGATCACATAAGTTAATGCAGACTTAGCCAAAATTGTAGGTTTTTATATGAACTTCTTTAGCAAAAGGTGCATCAATTTTATAAAATGATACAGTAAATATAACTGAAAGAACTTGTACCAAGTGAAAAGGACACAGGATGTCACGTGCAAGCACCGAAACAAGTATGGTGCAGCAGAAAGATGATCTGTAGGCAGACACAAAAGAGGTTTCTGGGGAAGGAACTTGTCTCTACCTTGAAATGAAAAAGAAGAAAAAGAAGAAGAAATTATTTTAACCCAAATTCCTCCCGGATATAAGAAGCACTATAACTGAGCTACCCTAATTGGAGACTTTTCCGAATTTTTAAAAATACTTTAAAAAGTTAACCTAATAATTGAACAATAACGCGACTGGCTGGTATTTATTGCACATCGACCTCTACTCCTGTTTGTGATGGTCATAACATTTCCCATAGTGACTTTACATGTTTAAGGCTACTTCTGGTATAGCCTTTCTATGCTCATCCTCACCTGCGACTTACAAGTGACCCAACTTCAAAATTAGCTGCACTTCCATCATGACAAGGAAGAATCTAAGTGTCTCATAAACTATTTTATAGCATTAAGCAGATTAAAGAGGAAAACCTTTGTGCAGATAAATTACAACTGAAATAAATTATACTCTCTGACAGTCAAGCAGTCCTGAAAGCCCTTGAACACTTCTAGTTCCAGTCGAAGCTTGTCTTAGAATGCCATGAATCTCTAATGATGCTGACAGACATGATTCAATTGAAATGGGTGCCAGGACATGTTGGGATCCTAGTTAACAATGAGACCACAAAGAAATTGAGATCCCATTTACAGATTGGAACTACGTTTTAGATAATCTATCTTCAGGGATTCTATTCTCGGAGAACATATAAGGTAGTGGCGCTTTTCAGAGAGTTATATATAGGCTAAGATTTCATAAGATGGCTTGGTATAGGGAATCTGATAAAAAATTGGGAACGTAACCTGAACGAGAATGACAAGGTCTCTATTTTAGTGGGAGCATTCACAAATTAATGGTAAGCTTTCCCTGATCCTGGGGAGTCGAAAATGGGTCTTGGCCTAGTTTAACCTTCTCGTTCTCGTTCATGTGCACTACATATTAGATCCATGTTGTGCATATTAAACTCTTCGCTGTAACTAGAGCTCTAGTCGCACGCTAAAAAGATTCTAGCATTCATGCCTCCTAACCTCAACAGCAAATCCATTGAGCGTTAGTTCTAGTGAGTCATCTATAGTTGTCTCAAAAACAATAGCGAAACTGCAAACAACTTTAATGTACTTCTTAAAGCGTAGAGGAAGTTGAAAGAAGTAGTAGAAGAATCGAAATAGTAGTCTAATAGATCTACATTTAAATACCGTTTACTCTATCGAATTTTCACGTTGGCTAATCCCCATTATGTCGATGAGATGGAACCAGGTGGAAAGGTATGATTGGTCGATTAAAAATAAATGAAATCCTAATGCGCAAAATCGATTCTACTTTGTGACCGATATGATCATCGATGTGCACTCCCGCTCTCGTTACCGGGTTATTGTGGACCATTCTAATTGTCAAAATTGAGCAGAAGGAGGTTTTTATATGAAGTAGTTTTACCTACAGTAAGTTACATCTTTACAGTATGCCTGTACCCTGTTGAATAAGGTGTTCATGGGTTGAAGAAATAGTTATTCTTCTATTATGGGTTGCTTTAGCACATCAAAGGGGTTGTCACTGTTAGGAATAATAATTTTCTAAAAGTTTAGGCATCATCAACTTTTAATTGATTCATATGAGCATCAAATTACTGATATGTCACATTACAAAGACTACAAGTCATAGTGTTACATTAAACTCGCATAATTGCTCAAATTCTCTGTTCATTTTGCAGCTACGCTCTTAGAGGAAGAAAAAAAAAAATAGTCCAAAAGTTATGCAATCATCCGCCCGTCCCTCTTTGAATCAAAACGATTGGTCACTTTGAAAAAGGTAAACCACGTGGAGCTTTATAAAGTAAAGGGAAGTTGAATGGAGGGACATTTTATGAAAATCTTGTCACTGTGTGCTAAGAATCTGTTCTCTTTACGTCGAATGTAACACCTCATGAAGGTAAAGTATACTTAAACTTTGCTCTCGGGGATTTTGCTTGCATGAATGGGTTAATGCCATTTTATGGACACATGGCTATAAAGTATACTTGCAGAATTATCATGGCTGGTAGGAATATACTAATAATTACCCGAGAAGCCCTACTGCTGATCATGTGATAGGGACAGCAAGGCATTTCCTTTTAACTGTTCTTCCTCTTCTGGATATATGTACGGTTCTTTTATTTTGACAGTGACGAATGAGGTACAAATCCTGCAATGAAATGAATCATAATTAACGAAAAACGACCAGAGATTTAAATTGCCTGCAGTAGATGACGAAAACCCTCAGCGTTATCCGATTGAACTGAACAGGTACTTCTGGCAAAGGAGGAAAGGCAGTTGATTATGAGATACTTTCAAATAATTTACAAAATTAAATCTGTTTTAATTCCTTAATTACGGCTTTTAATATTAAATAAAGAGCAACGGACATTTAGAAAAGGAAGATAATGTATGATAAACGTTTTCAAAACCACACATCGCAGAGGGTACATAGCCTGGAAATATTTATGCGACTCTCCTTTGGGAGGTCCCGAGTTCAAAGTCGACAAACCTTCTGAAGGTTTTCTTTTCTTTCCGGTTTTCCTCGGGCACTAGGCAAATGCACGATTGGATGATTCCTTCTTCTTCTTCTTCTTCTTCTTCTTCTTCTTCTTCTTCTTCTTCTTCTTCTTCTTTCAAGGATTAAACCTTGTTAGTTTGCTCCGGCTCCAATTATTACAACTGCAGTATCCAACTGTTCCGTAGATGTCCCTGCTTTTTCCACTTCTCAGTCGATAACTCATGGTTTTCCAGGACGTTCTATTGGAATCCATTCTACAGACATGTTCATACCATTGTCCCCTATACTCTTCTATTTTATCTGTAAGACTAAATATTTCCAGTTCTTTACGAATATCTTCACTTCTGTTTTAGTCCGTTAATGTATAACCTGCCACAAATAATTTCCTTTCTGCAGTTTCTATTATTTTAGGTGTTTATTTATTTAGAGTCCATATTTCTGAGCCATACGTTAATGCAGGTACATTTATAACATTTTAACTGTTTCTTTCCTTACCTTCTTTCCCAATGTTCTTTTCAGGGTGTCACATAAATGCTGAAACCTTTGTAGTTGGATGATTTCTTATCATCCCTTTAATCACTACTTTTCATTTCTTTATTCTCCGCCATACCAGAGATTGGGGTGCTCACTCATCCTGGATATGCTATGATCCAAAATTTGCTTGCTCCTCGACAGACTAGTGACCCAAGGCACTGCCTTGTAAGTCATTGGGGTGTAACTTAGAAAGAAAGGATAATCCGTTGAACAAGATGAACAACAAAAATGAAATACCCTCCTGTAAATGCGGTCATGTGTGACACCGTTGAGTGGAATAGATACACTCTATATGCTTGTTACTCGGCAACCTGCAGATTTACATTTATTTGCTATCAATTCAAGCAGGCCGTTTACTGAAACTTTTTTTCAGCAGTTGTCAAGGACGTAGGAGTTTTCCTTCCGAAATGTCGACAATGTTAATAAACTGGAAGAACATGATACTTCCAAATGTACGCATCGATGTTCATGTTTGGTTGCATGAATCTGGCGGATCATGGATTTCTATTACGTTTTAAAATGGGTCCTAACATATCCTGGTGCTTTGTTTAAAAATATTATTACTGTAACACGCCTCTCGGTCATTCTACTTATATAGCATTAGATTATCTAGCCACCACCATCATACGACCATGTCGATAATGGCATATCACAAGAGTGATTTTTTCTTCTTGTTCCTTTATTCGAAAATTCGTGGGGTAGCATCTGATGGTGAATGAAACTAGCGAAATAATAAAATGAAGTGAACGAATCCGTTTAATTACTCGACGCCTGTTCAGGGCCCCAGCAAAATCTACAGAAATAACACTTGAATCCGTTCTCAGGAGTATGCGGTGCAAACACTAACCTTATACCACACAAAGAGGTTAAAATGAAGGTTCTTAGATCTCATCAATAGAACCTCAAGAACGCCTCTTGCCACAGCCATTTTTGAGAAAATAAAACATAATAAAAGTATTTAATATAAAGGGTAGCTCTGGTTTGGAGATGCTTTCTTAAAAATTTTCCTGTCATGTCTCATATCGTACCAAGCTTAGTGTTTAACTAACTTTTCATTTTTGAGTTACGGTGTTCACACGCGCACGCACCCGCACACGCACATACACACATGCACACCGATTTCTAAAACTGCTTTCTGCGGGAATTCTAAACATGTATTTCTGGTGAAATACCGATATCGAATTTTAGGGTGGAATACACCACCTTCCTTACCAAGGCAAGTGGTAGAGAAACAAAATCTTTAAGAGCTGAACATTATTTATTTTTTAATAACATGCATTACAGAGAAAGTATGCTCACTAATGTGGAGTCAAATCTGCACACCTTAGAGCAAGATTGTGAATTTTGTGAAACCGATCTTAAGGAACATATTTCCGAAATTGAATTAAATTAGGAGAAGTGGATATTTCCATTGGAAGTATTTATGAATCCCACACCCTGAGATGCAAAATGTATTTATGGATAAACCTATGCCATTCTTTTCGGATTCAAAAGAACAAGAGTTTGTAACGATAAATAGATTGAAATCGAATTTTGAGCAATAGACGGTCCATTTAAAATATATTAAGGAACCACTGCTTGGCCTGCGGGCCGCCCCTGGTCTATGGACTCTTTCCGAAATAGTAATTTATTATTAGAAACATTCTTGCAATGTTGCTCATGAGAATTTTTAACTAAGAAGGTATCTTCTCATTCGTTTGCTCGGATAAATAGAAAGATGTGGGCACTTGCCTGCGAAGATACAGACGCAAATCTACAGACCAAGAGTTAAACAGACCGCTTATTGACGATCGCTAATGGTACACTAGGATGCAAATGTCTTTGTCACTACGTCGTAATCCTGTAAAAATGTCAAGAAGCCACTCGTGTCAGCTGCCACGACCACTGCAAGCAACATTATCTTCTACCATCTCCTAAGATAAATAACTCAGCGAGCCAAGGAAAAAGATAGCGTGCAAAATGGCCTCCCATTGCATTCTCGTTGGCTTAAAACTTGCATGCAGGAAGGAAGACATATAAAGCAACGGGCAAATTATATATGCAGCAGTTGAAATACAAGCATGCTGGTGCCTGTCGTCGTTAATTTGCATTATCTAACCCACGTATTTGTTTTAAAAACCGATGTCTAGAAAAATAAAGTTATATTTACGAATCGGACAATGCAAAGAGATTTTATGAAACAGTTTTTTTTTTCCCCTTTCATTAAATGCATATTCATTACATATACTTGCTTGAGCACTTGCAAAGTAGTTGACTGCAAGAGGCTAACAAACGATGAGTATTTATTCTCAACTAGTTCAAGCAGCCGACGTTGCCCGCCCTTTGCTGAGCTGAAACATTATATTGGAAAGGAAGAAAAATATAATTTAATGTATCCTTCAATGTTTTATGTTTTACTGTGTTTTCTTTTTTCTTTCTTTCTTTCAAGCATTGAAAGACTTATGATAACGAACCCTTTAAACAAACCTGTGCTTAAGGCTTCAGCATGAGTTACCTTTGCAAAATCTGGAGGACCTCAAATTAATTCTGCATTGCTGAAGAAACTCACATTATGATTTATTCTAAAATCTTATCACTACAGGGCGGACATGGATTCTATCGTTGCTCTCTCGCATGTACACAGCTGCAGGCGTCTCCTGATGAGCGTGCATATACCACTGCTGCGCGGTACCGGTTACTTCATTCTCCGTGCCCAACTAACCTGTACACTGCCCCGCGGCCTATCGTCACTTTCTCTACTGTTTACTTATTGTATTTCACCCAAAAATTCCATGTAGAGATTTCACCAGAAACATCCATGTTAAAGCTTCTTCAATAACAAAAGCACTTCTAGAAAATGATTCTTATGTGTGTATGTCTACCAACAACATAACCTAAAAATGAAACTTCCGATAGATTCAAAGCTGTTATTTAAGCCCAAACTACGTAAATACTTAAGGAATATTTGTTCGAAATTTCCTTCAAAATGGCTCTTGCGATTTAGATTAAAACGTCACGTGTTTGAGATATTTAGATACAAATAAAATGTAGGTCTCCAATACACTAGGAATCGCTTGAGAAGCCTGGAAGGAATTTTGTATACATTTGTGTAACTGTAAACTACACGATGTAGACAAGGACGTATAGTTAACTACATAAAAACTTTATATCTCTTTAAAGTATGTACACATACATACATACATACATACATACATACATACATACATACATACATACATACATACATACATACATACATACATACATACATACATACATACATACATACATACATACATACATACATACATACATACATACATACATACATACATACATACATACATACATACATACATACATACATACATACATACATACATACATACATACATACATACATACATACATACATACATACATACATACATACATACATACATACATACATACATACATACATACATACATACATACATACATACATACATACATACATACATACATACATACATACATACATACATACATACATACATACATACATACATACATACATACATACATACATACATACATACATACATACATACATACATACATACATACATACATACATACATACATACATACATACATACATACATACATACATACATACATACATACATACATACATACATACATACATACATACATACATACATACATACATACATACATACATACATACATACATACATACATACATACATACATACATACATACATACATACATACATACATACATACATACATACATACATACATACATACATACATACATACATACATACATACATACATACATACATACATACATACATACATACATACATACATACATACATACATACATACATACATACATACATACATACATACATACATACATACATACATACATACATACATACATACATACATACATACATACATACATACATACATACATACATACATACATACATACATACATACATACATACATACATACATACATACATACATACATACATACATACATACATACATACATACATACATACATACATACATACATACATACATACATACATACATACATACATACATACATACATACATACATACATACATACATACATACATACATACATACATACATACATACATACATACATACATACATACATACATACATACATACATATATAATCCCCAGGGTGTCTCCTCTATGCAGAGGTTACCCTCATCACCCGGCCGCTGCATCCTCCAGCATCAGCCAAGTCCACGGAGGAGTGGAGGTTGGGGGTGGCGGGGGTCAGCATGTCGACTCCCCCGAGCGTAAGGCGACTACTTGACCTTTTAGGGACGCTACCTTTCTATCAGATTAGTTCCTCAATTGGCCACTCAGGGACCTAACGAGGCTGAGTGCACCTCGTACTAGACCTCTAGCGGGGAAAAAATCCTACGCCGATACCGGGAATCGAACCCGGATCTTCCGTGCCAGAAGCAGGTAGGACTACAGAGGCGGTGTATATATAAGTTGTTGTTATTATTATTATTATTATTATTATTATTATTATTATTATTATTATTTTTTTTTTTTTTTTTTTTTTTTTTTTTTTTTTTTCTTTTTTGTACTATGTGTTGCTCATGAAAGTGGCGGGAATTCTAATGTGATAATTACTCTTTGGTGTCATTAATTGTGGTGTATTTTCTGTTTCTTTTTTACCTTTTTCGTCTTAGATGTTTTTTTTTTTAATGAATTGTTTACTCCTTTTACTCCTTGTTTACTCTCTTATTCACATATACATTTGCATATACAAAACACCCATGCCCGAGGCGGGACTCGAACCTACCACCCTAAGCGCGGCAGAGCTATTCGTGCAATGCATAACACACGACTATTTTCATTAGACCGGATTGAGCTGTGCTACTACCTGGAGAGTTATTATTAGTTGCATTACCATTTCACTTACAGGACGTCAGTCTTGTAATACGCCCTGACGCTTGCTTATATCGTATATCCACTAAAACACTTATTAGTCACTTGCAGATGGATCATCCAGATATATAGAGACAGAAAATGGTGTATCGTTATGATGACAAAACATGCAGAGAAGTCCTTTGTGGATAAAGGATTCTTTTCATCAGTGACAGCTTTCACATAGTAGCTCTTATGGACCGTCATTATTCTAGAAAAGTAAGTTAAGAAACTTAGAAAATATTTAGGCTGTAAAATATGGGCAGATTATAAAATGAAGGGGAAAACGTGACGAGTAAATGGTAGCATGGAGGGAAATACTTCCAGCTGAGGCAGGATAAAAGGTGAGAACACGGTGAGGAATTGTCGATGATGGAACCGGATGGCCTGAAATGAATTGAGAGGGGTGGTGTAGATGAATGGACGGACACATAGAGAGGCGAGATCCTGATTTATATTATGAAGGAGTTGACTAATTAATCTTAGTTTACCAGAACCCCTCGCCTCTGTTTTTCCAAGTTCTAGGTGTGTCTTGTATGGTGGCCCAGTAAGGTAGCTGTAACAGGTTCTTTAGATCTCCTCATGCCTTTTGTGATAACCATGATTTTTGTAGCCGAGATTATTACTTCGTTTACACCTTATGCAGCAAGAAATTTCTAAGGGATAAAGATCTTCACCGCAATATTTACTTTCGATAATGCAGTCCCTTGCTATACCTGAAAAATATCTATCTTACTTATTTTAGAAGCAAAATGGGTGAAATCATCATTTGTGTAAACCATTTGAAGAAAAATTAAATACAAAAGGATATTAATAGTCCACTGATGAAGCATTCATTCTTTTATATTCCTAGGTGTGACACAAAGATTTTAAAGAAAATTCCCCCGCCTTAAACTACCCTTTGCATGCAAAATTTTTCGAAAATTTTGATTTTCTCAAAAATGGTTCTAACGACTTTGATTAAAATTGCACATGTTTAACATATTTTTATGGTAAATTAAATGTATATTTTGAATTTTGGCTATGAAGTCCTCTTTATGCTTGATGACTTTGCATAACTGTAAGAGATAGGCCAAGTCTTGCTATACAAAAATGTAGATATCGTTAGTCACTATTTTATGTCTTAGCCATGCAAAGAGAACGGAATTCCAAAACCTTGATATAGTGACCAGCTTTAAAGCGTTTGACTATCGCTGAAAGCCTACTGTATTTCTATATTCCCTTGCACCTACAAGAAGATATGCAACTTGTTTATCTAGGGTAACGTGAAGTAGATAGATGAGTACGAGTTTGTTGGAATAGTTAGTACAAGAGTAGACAAAGTCATGTGAATGCAACACATCAGAGTTTTGGTTTGTTTAGTATTGTGTACCATTAGCTTACAAGGAGAATACCTATTTCTGATAATCTTAGATAATTTGAGAACTTTAATTGGGTTCAAGTCTGAAAGGACCCGTGGAATGAAGGATGAAATGAAACGACAAGGTAGGTAAATGGAGGGAGAGGGAATTGGGGGAGTAATAAGTCTTCCCAGAGTCCACCTAGTGACCCTCCGAACAATCGACCTCCCAATGCAGGTTACTGCTGAGCAGTTTAGTAAAAGAGATACATTCCAAATTAATCTTCACATGCTGAGATTGGAGTTTATTGCTAACTTCTCTACAGATACCATCTTTAATATTACCTATATTACTATTAGAGGAGAATATTAAATGATATACACATGTCCAGGAAATGAAACTGCAACAAATGTTTGTGACCACGGTGATGCTTACAATTATTATTGAAGCATGCTACCGAAAATGCTGCCCGGCAGGTCACTTGACCCAATAACATTAATCTCCTGAATGCAGTACTTCAACTGGAACGGTATAATATATTGAAAACGATTTGCTAGAGTACCTAATGTCATTCCACGTTTGAGTAACACAGTTGTTCGCTGGTGAAGTAAGTTTTGTCAACCATATCCTTCACCAAGAACGTTGAATACAAAATCAGCTCTCCAAGGTTGTAACTGTTTGATTTTGTTTTAAGACGATTCTTCAGTTTTTCGTGGTTCCAACAAGAGATGATGGCACGGAATAAATTAGACAATGTCGTGATAGGAACATCAAGTTACTGTACTCAAGTGCTGGAATATCGCTTTATCACCTAATTCTGAATTCGGACGAGGTTCCTAGGAGCGGTTTTTCGGAGCTTGTTCTCACCAGGATAGAGGAACGCCATTAAATTCAAGTATAGATGGTGTTGAGATGAATTTGGTATTTGGAATCCAGATATACATATTTGTTTAAACTCTACTAGAATTTTTTTTTCAAATTGTCTCCTGATTCGTTTGTGCTTGTGCTTACTCTTTCTCACTCTAAGAATTGAAAGTACTCACACTGTATTCCCAGTATTCTTGGATCGTCCTATGGATAGTTTGCCCTATTGGTTTATGAAGGTATGCACACATTCTTTACAAATTCCTATGATGACTTTCAAATGTCTCGTTCTTTTCCTTCAGGTCTGACGTATTTGATTTCCCTCGGATGCTCTCATTCTTATGTAGTCCATCGTGTCAAACCTTTGAACTTGGTTAAACACCTCGCTTCAGCAGCCTGGATCTTTCTTATTTTTAAGTTCCAGATCTAATCCTATACGTTAGTACTGAAATTAAAGTGAATGACTTGAGTTTCTTCTTCTTCTTCTTTTCCTGATTACCCTCCCCTTATGTAGGACTTACAAGCCAGTGCCTGGGGTCAGACTTCCGTCGGGGAGCAGAGGGACCTCTGGACCGGACAGTGGGAAGACCTGGAAGCGGGGTGAGGAAGAGGATGACATGAGATGCAGGCGAAATCGAAGATTGAAAAGGTGATAATGGAGCAATCGGTGGAATGGGTGTTGGGAGAAATTGGCGCACTTGGAGAAAACCCGCCCTGATGCCACTTCGTCCACTACGAATACCACGTGCGGTCGCTGGGATCGAACCGGTCCGCCTAGGTGGTAGGCGAGAGCTCAATACTAAAGACGGGTGTGGAACATTGAAATCAGATAGAAGATTAATGCACTTCCAAAAGTGATTCATTCATTGCATTCCTCTACAAAAGTTCAATATCGGCATGTCAACGAAATGCACGATTTGAGATTCGTATTAAAATATCCTTAGAAAAAGGCCCGTAAGTGTTCGTACGTGTATGGGTATGTGTGTGTGTGTGTGTGTGTGTGTGTGTGCGCGTGCGCGCGCGTATGTGTCACGGACGACCGATTGGTCAAATAGGAAACGTGGTATTTAAATCTTAGCATCTTCAAGGGATAAAATATAAAGATTTTTAAGAAAATTCTCATATCCCAAAATATTCTGAATAGCAAAAGCTTTTGGAAAATTATATTCCCAAACATGAGTATTTTAATTAATACCATATATTTAAAATATTTTCATGAAAAATGAAAAGTATGTGTTGAAGTTTCTGGGAAGAGTCTTTGAAGCCCTCTTCATGTTCAATTTTGTTTAACTGGTGAACTTAAAAGAGAGACAAAATCTTACACACAAAAATGTACATCTTGTAGTACTACTCACATATTTTATGAGGAGCTCACCATTTCCGAGATATTTCTTGTTATTAATCCAGTGTTAAAATATTTATAACTTTTTTTTTGAAATGGAAAGCTGTTATTCCTTTTATCCCCTTCCTGCTCATGAAAAAAGTGCTAACATTCAAAGCACAAGGCAACTAGGTGTTAAACACTCTGACTAACACTTAAGCCTGTATATTCCCCTGTTTACAATGGATCTACAAGTCAGTATATCTATTATTATTTCTACAAATGTTTATCTGGATTAACGTAAAGTAAATAGAAGAATAAGCTTTGCAAGAATAGTTTGTTAAAGAATTCGTGGAAAGGTCATTGTAAGCGTAACACGTCAGATTTTTTCTTTACGTTTCGAATTATTCTATATTAATAGGTATATTACGTAGTCAGTTTTAAAATAGACAAATATGGTCGAATAGATTCACACATTTTAAGATGCTTTTAAAGTGAAGTAATGAGCTAATCAGTCTGACCATTTACAATCCTAGTTATAACTCTGACGATGTACAAAAATAAATGTACATGGGTTTTCTGCGCCCTGCGATGGCAACGTAAGGCAACATTAAGTCCTGACGGACATTTACTTCATCCATCGTCCCTCAGTAACCGACATGAGACATTAGAAGTACAAGCAAACATACTGTGTAGGTCTATACCCAGGGTATGTCGAAAACATTTCAACTCTCTCCTTCTCTGTGTGCACGAATGTGTTTAATTTTATGCTTGACAATCAAAACAAGTTTTTGTGAATCATATGAAAAACATTTTATGTCTCTCTCAGTAAAACAAGCAATAGGCGGGCTCATTGTTAATCATGCATCACTTTTTTGGGTAGCTTGAATGGCAATTTCTCAGAGATTTTGAAGCGGATCTTTAGAAACACTCGAAGTTGACAAAGATAACCTTCTGCTGTATGAAGAGAGAGTTGGAGTAAATACTTTATTATGAGTTTATCGTACGCCCCATTTTTACGTTTGACACTGCTCCATTATATACATTTCTTATTGTCGTTAACATTGTATTATTAATTTTCAACTCTTCCAATGCCTTCCACAATTTTTAAAGGAATGCTGTCATACACTTTTTCTAAATCTATAAATATAAAGTGAATTTGACGTTAGACCAGAATAAATACAGGAAAATTGGCAATAAGAATGTTAATTGAAGTATTTGGGCTATAGATATATTAAAGAAAACAAAAATTCAGATATATAAAACAGTAATTCAAAGTACAATGTATGTGGAGCCAAAATTTGGAATTTAAATAAAAGTTTACAATCTAAATTATTAGCCACTGAAATTGATTTTCTTAGACGTTTGGCTAGACACTCCAAATTAGAAAGAATAAGAAGCACAGAGATCCGAAGGAAAATGAAAAAGAAAAACACAGTTTTGCACTACACATAATGCAAACAGCTAACATGCTATGGACATGTGAGAAGGATTGAAGATGGAAGGACAGTGAAGAAAATACTACAATGGGTTTCACCGGGGAGAAGGAACAGAGGTACACCGGAACACACATGGTTGCAGAAAATACAATAGCTGACGATTCGCAAAGGGCTAAAGGGGTGCACTCAGTCTCGTAGGTCCCGGAAGGGCCAATTGAGGAGCTACTTGATTAAGAAGTAGCGACCCCGGGTCGTGAAGGTTGCATAACCGGCTGGAAGAGCTCGGGGTGCTGACCACATCCCACCTTCAAATTCTGCATCCCATTCATGACGCCTGTAGTGGGCAGAGGTGGAGGACGCAGCGGTCGGCGGTAAACCATGGCCTGCGAAGGACTATTGCCTAGGGGTTAAAAAGAGAGTAAAGTGAATTGTAAAGCTCATTTGAAGCCTCTGTTTATTGAATTCATTGTGCTGATTTCTATACCCATTAGTGTTAAATTCAAATCCAATTGCGAGTTTCCCTAACACTTTACAAGAAATTGCAGCAATTGTCTAGTTTTACCAATGTTTCATGTATAGTTCATACAAATTTTGTACAACAGACCAAACTTGAAATGTAATGCAAACCAACATAATAATAAGTAGCTGTCCTCTAGACTTCTATACACTTAGAGAATAATTGTTTAGCATTATAAATACCTGAAGATGTTTCACGTCTGACGGATAGCAGTATATACCATCTACTGAATTCTACTAATGTGATTATGTTTGCTATTTCTTTAATTGCAATTGACTGTAGTATACAGCGCTATGTCATTACGACACTAAGTATACCAGGTTCCCTTAATTGATCCAAGATTATACCAATAATCCAGCTGTCATTTTTTGAGATTTACACATATCATTAGATTGTCGGGTGGCGCTAGATGTTAGACAACTTTGATAATGAAATTTTGACGGAAATGTTTGTGCGGCAGTGTACAGCGTATGCAACCTTTTCAAGGGATGGTTCAATTCTTACTCGTAAGAACTAGAACAAGCTAAAGAGTAAGTGCTTTATACATCCTACCTAGTTCTGATTACAATATCCGCATATTTGATGACTAATTTAAATAACTATAGACATCACATGCCACCTGAAGCATTCATTCTCTCTGCAAATGACATACTGTTTTGGCAGGTGTCCCGACAAGAAAGTGACTGCTGTTTGTGGCTGCAAGAGTTACACCTGTTAGTAAGTGTAACACATTGCAGCTCCTGGAACTCATCATATCAACAGTTCTCATCGGATACCTATTGTGATTTATCTGCTTCTCAAAGCTAATGGCGTTTTCACGTTCGCAAGATTTCACCTGTGCACCCATTTGCGCTTATCGTTGCCTTCTTGAAATATGTTATTGAGTTTCAAAGGCGATGTTACAACCATCATGATTGCTAATGGTAGACTTTACATGGACATATTCGCATCTCTTTGAAAGCACCTTAGCATTCACGATATTATTCATGGGAACCTATTGACATGACACATGTTCCATGCCGTTTTGAATGATCATGCGTATCAGGTAAGAGCGATTATGTGCTTTTCAAATGCTGCTGATCACGATAGTGACTTGTGCATTAATATTTGTACTGCAATGCGTCGGCTTTTGTCGAGTATGTGTATGTAGGTATAGATTTCCTTGGAGGAATCATAATAAAATGAGAGCGGATGGTTGTGCGTTTATAGGAGGAGACAAACTCACAAGAAATCTACCATTTCGTATGGGGATATGGCCATATTAGCACGTCTTGTGCCACTGCGGAACCTAAAAATCTGATATGTTACATTCACATGAATTTCTGTAACCATTCTTCAATCAACTTTTGTTACAACGCTTATTCTTCTGTATACTTCGTGCTAATTGAGATAAACATAATGGAAATGTGTTTTTCACATATTTCCTTGTAGATACAATGGACATTGGGGTAAAAATTAGGCTTAAGCGATAGTGAAATCTTTTGAGAGGTGCTCACTATATGGTGGCTTGATATTCTGTTCACTTTGCAAGATCACAAAATAAAACACATTCAAAACAATAACAAGGAATCACTCCGAAATGTTTAACTCCAAAAATGGAGAAAAAAGAAGAAAACATTTGATATAAATTGTATGTTTCAACCGGACATATATTCCTTGGGCACAGGGGTGTCGCGAAGGAGAGGGGCAAGTGGGGCCCGCAGCCCTCCTTGGAAATTAATCAATTTAATGTACAGCCAATTACTGACTTAGACCATTCTTTTTAATTTTGATGCAAAAAACAATTTCTTGGATTTTTTCACAATTTCACCAAACTGAGGGAGTTCATGCACTTTATATTTGCTGGATGAAGTTTAAGTATGTCAGTAATCATAGCACTGTTTTCTGAAAATAGAGTTTAAATTGACAAGATCACAGTGTTTCCAACATGCCCCCCCCCCACCCCGAAATGGAGTCTGCCGACGCCCATGCTTGTTTATTGGGCAGTAAGATTTTGTCAGTTTAACAATTATGCAAAATTCATTCAGAATGAAAAGGACTTCAGAGACTATTACCAGAAAATTCAATACACATCATGTATATAATATATCTGTTCATTTGCTATGAAAATATGTTGAACATGTGGTATTTTAATCAAAATTGTAATAGCCTATTTCAAGGAAATCAAACTTTTCGAAAAAGTTTCCGTGTAAAGATTAGTTTGGGGTGGGAAATTTTCTTGAAAATCTTCATATCGCATATTTGAAATATGCTAAACAGAATGCCAAGTATTTAATCGACTTGATGTATTTGAGTTATGCTGGTCAAGGCACATCACGGAACTTTTCTTGAAGTGCATTTCTGTGTTCAAGTTGCCTCAAAACTTGTGACGATGATGATGGTGGTGGTAACAATGTCGTGATGGTGGTAGTGGTGATGCTGGTGGTGTTGGCGATGGCGGCAGCGGTGGCGGTGATGATGTTGGTGAGGATGGTGGTGCTGGTAGCAGTGGTGGCTGTGGATGTGGTCGTGGTGCCGGTCATGGTGGTAGTGATTGTGGTCGTGGTTATGGTGGTGGTGTGGTGGGGCTGCTGGTGGTAGTGGTGATGGTGATAATGCTGGTTATGGTGGTGGTGGCGCTCGTGATGGTGCTGGTGGTGTTGCTGATGCTGATACTGGAGATGGTTGTGTTGGTGGTGCTGGTGATGATGGTGTTGGACGTGGTGGTGGTGATGCCAATGGTGCAGATGATGGTTGTGGTGGTACTGGTGGTGGTTGGTGGTGCTCGTGATGGTGCTGATGCTGGTACTGGAGATGGTTGTGCTGGTGATGATGGTATTGGGCGTGGTGGTGGCGATACCAGTGGTGCAGATGGTGGTTGTGGTGGCGGTGGTGGTGCTCGTGATTGGTGCTGGTGGTGTTGGTGAAGACGATAAACGAAAGCAACAGCTGATTTAAGGTGGTCGAGTTTGAAGATGATATCCAGCTGGTGAATGCAGAATGTTGGATGCGCCACATAACACAAAGAGGGAAGACAGCAGGTTTGGAAAGAAAGGGGAAGGTAGACAAAGCTCTCTCGCTCGGCCTGCCTGTCTGCATAATTGTGAAGGAAAGAGTTGAACTGGCCAGTCGGGTAGCCGCCTCAGGGGCTCATATTATTTTACGGCAACTGGTAGCTACCATTATAGAGACATGATACCCCGTGCTATATGCGTGCTGTAAACACAAATCATACAACTAACAATATAGCCGAAACCGTAATGATGCCCGCCCCAAATTTTCTTTTTCAACGGCCGTGAGTCAGCCTGGCAAGCTGAATGAACCAAAGATGCATCCCTGTCTAACGGCAATCACTGTGTGTAGGCAGAGAGAGTGGAAAATCTGTTCCATAAATATTTAATTAGGACAGAATAGGCCTATCCCTCTAATCCTTTTGGTGAGCATATATTTTGAATGCTTCCTCCTTCATTACTAATACGATTCTGGATATTATGCATATTTCACAGCATTCCAAAAATTCGCTTTTAATCACAGCATTTGTTTTCTTATGCTGAAGAAAAGAGTTCCCAGAAAAGTTACCTAAAGAAGTATTGTTTATTTAACATAAGCCCCACCTATTTAAAGTAAATAAAATTTTATATTCGTAATGCATCTGTCGAAGATTAAAAGCAACGCAATTCTAAAACAAACATCTTCTTATTTAAGTCCTTTTAAGAATTCAGGACTCTCGTCCCTGAGGTTTTTCCCAAGTGCTTGTCTCAGGCATTACCGTCTGAGCTGTATCGTTCGTTAGATTATGCAGGCACTGATTACCTAACTTTAAGCTATACGATTAAAGCAAACTTAGTGGAATAAAATACATATAAGAGCTCACTACAAAAATGTTTAGTGAGATAGATCATTAGTGTCTTATAAACCCATGAAAATTACATGGGAAAGAAAAAAATACACATCACTTTGAATGACAGTCAAATATTTTAAAGCTTTTAAATTCCAATAGATAAAGAAGTGTATAACGGTTTTCCATTTGACAATAGTTTAAGTATTGCAAAACTCACACAAATAACAAGGAATATCTCCGAAATGGTTCACTCCACAAAAAATGCATTATAACATAACGTGTGTTTTAACGAGATCTACACTTTTATAGTAAGACTTGCTCTATCTCTTACGGTTTACCGGTTGTGTAAAAGTAATCTAGAGTAAACAGCTATAGTCAGAAAATTCAAAATATGAATTTCGATTGCCATAAAAATATCTTAAGCATATGACATATTAGTCAAAATCGTAGGAGCTATTTTTGAGGAAATAAGAATTTTTGTTAAATGCTGGGTGTAAAGGTTAGATTAGGGTGTCGCATCTTTGAAAGACATTAAACTTAAATGCCAAGTTTGGTTTTGGCCTACTTTTTGTTTTTGAGTTATGCTATTCACAGACAGAGACACGGACCTTTTTCTAAAAATGCTTCTTTTTTATTCAGCATGCCTCAAAACATATATTTCCGGTGAAATCTCGACATCGAATATTTGGGTGAAATTCAATACTTCCCCTACTTGCTATACGCAGCAGACAATTTAAAAAATTATTGAAGGCATATTAAATTGCTATAAGGGGAATGTAAACATTTTGGGAAATTTTAAAACAAAGTGAAGAGTAAATAGATATGGACGGTAAATAGTAATAGAACACAATATAGTCATAGTCAAATAAAAATTGCTTATTGTGTTTCTAGAAACTTCCAGGAAGAAGGGACGAAGCAAAAGACACATGGCGTGGTTAGATCCGAGGCGATACATTCGGATATAGACAGGGTCCCTAACGTCTTTGCTCACCGTTCTCTCGCCTGATCCTTCGACGCTGAAATATGACAGCAAAACTCGCGGGGTTATATAACACGCCCAGCATTCATCTACCAACTAGGCGAAAAACCTAAGGTCAAACTGGCCTGCCAAACAGGTCCTCTCGATACGAGCCTGTTAGTTTTCCAAGCTTTCCTCATATTCGTTTGAGTTCTTGTATTAACTGAAGACTGAAACGGTTTGTTCCCAAGCTCTCTCATTCATCATGTTTGAACTCTATTGTTCAGATATACTGTCACGTATATCAAACGAGCATGAGCATGACGGTATGCACGAAAACAGATTCCGTCAATTAAGTACGAAGTGCGATAAGCAAGTACTTTCTTTCCACGAAGAGACAATGCATATACATGAGGATGATCCCAGTGCGACCTGCTCTTGTGTTGCCGAGGCTCATTATCACAGACTGTATGTGTGTGGGTGACCAGTGACACATATCTTGGTGGTGGTGGCGAGCGTCCTTCCAGTCCACCCCTCATTACTTACTGTTGCTGGACCATCACTTAGATGGGGATGCTGTATCGTGTAGCCTGTTGTCGCCTTCACTTCTGCATGCACTAGCGACTCAAGTCTTCTTGGTTGCTTGCTTGCACTCGCTCTTTGCTCAGATTTATCGTGGGCAGAACACTGCATTACTACAGGCTTTAGACGCTCAATGCAGTGGTTTATGCAGCACTGATGAGGCCTGTTGAACAGTTTTTTCGAAAAGCATATTTAAAGGTACCCACAGCTGAAATTTACTCACAGTATTCAAAAAACTAAAAAACAATCTTTATGTTCCAAAAAATATACACCTATAGTTTGGGTCTCAATGCCTTTTAAGGGAAGTCGAAATGGTGAATTTTGTGACATTTTTTCCCCCAAATTTTAAGTTTTTTCTTCCATACGAGTAAGATCTTACGCTCATTTGAGTACAAGTTTCATATAGGTACTTTTATTGTAAATACATTAAGGGTATTGCTTCTGATGCTTCTGACGTATCTTTGCTTCTGATGAAGAAAATGTGTTTTTGTTTCATCAGTGAACTGTAAGAATACCATTTTTAAAGTGCAGTTGCATGTGACTTCATTTTGTAAATAGAGAAAAACTGCAAGAGTTAAAGTTTTATCTTTTACATGTAAAGAATACACCTATATAAATAAGGAAAATTGAAGCTATTAACAGTGAAGGAACAAGATTCTAAAGTAAGAACGAATTAGAAACTAAAAACTTCACTTATCTTAGTAATGATTATAGTTTCTAATTTGTTCTTACTTTAGTACACCTATATAAGTTGCTCAAAAATTCTAATTTTTAATTATTGTTATGGGATTTTCTATATCCTGTGTCACTTATTCAATATTCTATAAATATTTTTGCTATAAATACCATTGAAATACTCCTGTACATTTGGAGTCTCCTGAATAATAGGCAATAGAAAATGTCGTCATTTTTATCTTTTCTATCTCCGTGTGGACAGCATACCTCAATTAAAATAGTAATGTAATGCATTGTAAAACATATAAAACATTAACGATACCAGGTAAATATCATAAACAACAACCCTTTACCTTGTAGGTCTTTCCTTAGTCATAATTTTTCGTAAAATAGCTGCAAAAGCTTCGTTTAAAATACAAATATTTTGGAATTTGGCATGGAATATAAAAGTGTAAATCTTGAGTTTTTTTAAATATATTTCAAAATGTTAAACATATTATCTAAAATTGGTAAATGCGTTTTTGAAAACGTGAAAATATAGCCAAAAGAATTCCTTGTTGGGGTTGGTTTTGTCTAGAGAAAATTTCCTGAAAAGAGCATCCTTAAAAATTGTCAACTTTAAAATACATTTAGACGCATATATACACTCGCGTACACACCTACCCTTTATATATATTGCTACTTACTGCGTATAGCAGAATGAAGCCTACAGCATGAAAGCAGAGCAAGATGTTTGACTTCTAATAAGAAACGTGTGACATTTCCGTGCTTGAACTAGAAGAAAGGCGGAGAAAATACAGTAAAACCCATGTAAGCTAATGACTAAGCTAAGTTCACGTGTAAGGAAGGTATCGTGTCTAATACTAGCTACACACTTAGTTCTACAAAGACAAATTTCGCCAAGATAGGCGAAGTATTGATTTAGGTGCGACTTAAACCGCTCTTATCGCAAAGGCTATGTGTAAAACAATACATACTCCATACATACCTGCATAAGTTTAGATCGCCTCAGTACCTCTGATTGCACTAACACTCTCACATACACACACTACAACTAATGCGGGTACAACTCCGTGCTTGTGACATTCACCATAAAGGCTACGTTTACTTTACACGCAGCTTGCTTTTCTTATTTTGTCTTTCTCTTTGTTTGTTTTCTCTTCATCCCTTACAAAGCGAGCACAAGCCGTTGCCAGTAATATTACGCACTGATGGTGATCATTAGGAGCTAAATGGTGATTTTTATGATCCTTTCGGATGGCGGTGCGATTTATCCTGTCTTTATGTGTGGTCTCCTTAGTTTTACAAGAAATTTGCGTCAAGGTTAAAACTAAGTTGGGCACGTAGCTTTCTAAATATTTAGAGTTCTGTGGGCAATGTAACTGTGTAGGGATCTGTTAGGAATTCAGGTTACACTAACTCTGATTACCTACTCTTGTGATCTAACTTTTTCGGTGATCTTCTGATCTTAGAGTAGTCTTTCGTCCCTATTAATTTTTTTTGTTCATTTTGTGGATTGGCCTAATACGTTTTCTGTATATACATAATTTTTTTTTACTTTCTCTTATGTATTCGAAGTTGATATTTCACTGGGAACATGTTTGACGCCCTTTGAATTTAAAATACACATTTAAAAATCTTTGTTGTCTGTCTATATATAATTAATATAAAGTATATCATATATAATATTATATATTTAATGGTACTAAAGAGAATAGTTCTTGGGCTACCCTGAACTTGCCCTTGCCTTTGTCGCCGATACATTTACATTTCTGGTACTGTTTGCTCCTTTCTACTATTAATTTCCGCTCGCTGTTCGTTCATGTATTACTGTTCTCTCCACTGATGGTTGTTGGAATCTAAGCTTTTTACATCATCATCATCATCATCATCATTATCATCATCATCATCATCATCGTCGTCATCGTCATCATCAT